>CALNHX010004362.1:0-129165 GCA_940337035.1 Agriotes lineatus
TTTTTTTCAAAGTTACGTAGCTAATTAGAAGGGGACGAGTTTTTAGGCCAGTGAAACTGTTTTTTTTTTTTTTTTTTTTTAATAATTTAAACCTAGTTCAGCATACAGAGCTATTCATAGGTACGATTACTACATAATAATTATAACTATATGATAATAACATACAGGACTTTCACCCGGTTACATAACATTGTTAACATATATTCTGTGCATGCCTTGCTTTGGTTAAATAATTAGTAACAGTTTTGACCAACGGATAATTTTATGATCGTAAATTAATCACTCATGTTATCACTATCAGATGATTGAGTTAGGTCTATTGGTAAACTTCGTTTGAGTCTTCTGTGTTCTGGATTGGCACCAAGATTATAGTACATAGCACCTGCACAAGATGAAATGTTCTTGTAAAACGTACGTGAGTTGTTGCGAATGTGTTCCTTCACAGTTGCGATGTTAAGTTCACGATGTAACTGATTATTTCTTATAAACCACTGTGCGTTGCACACAATTCTTAACACCTTGTTCTGCAGCACTTGCACTTTATTTATATGAGTTTTTGTAGCAGTACCCCATATTACTGAGCCGTACATAATAATTGGACGTATTATTGATGTATATAATAAAAGTGAACAGGAAATTTTTAATGCACTGCTTTTGTTCATTAGAGGATACAGAAGCGAAAGTCTTGCGTAGCATTCATTTAATTTCCGGTTGATATGGTAACCCCATGTTAGGCGTGTATCAAGGTACAAGCCTAGATATTTGACTGGTTCCTCCTTTGTCTTCCATATAATTGGTTGATCATTTAAGTATAGTTGTCTTGGGGTTGTAATTCGTCTGAGCGCAAACACTTTTGCTTGAGTTTTACTTGCATTTAGTGAGATCCTCCATTTATTGCACCATGCTTGAAAAATGTTAATTGCATTTTGTAGGGCTGCGACGGTATCTTCAATATTCTGGCTTTGGGATAAGAATGCGGTATCATCAGCGAACATAGCAGCCTCGACATTTTGTGGTACTGGTATATCATGGACATAAAAGCTGTATAATATGGGTCCTAAAATGGATCCTTGGGGAACTCCCGCTTTAACTTGTTTAATTGTAGAAAGCATCGAACCAATCCTGACTCTAAATGTACGTTCGTCTAAGAAGGAAGTAATCACATTTGCTAATGGTGTTAGAGTGTTACTGGACCTCAATTTGTGTAACAAGCCCGCAATCCATACCTTATCAAAGGCTTGTTGCACGTCTAAGAAGATAACTGTCGTGTAGTATCTATTTTGAAAACCTTCGGTAATTTTGTTGGTCAGTCGTAGTAATTGGTGATTTGTGGAGTGATGTTGTTTAAATCCAAACTGGAGCATTGGTATGAGATGGTTACCTTCCATCCACTTGCACAGACGAACATGAATTGTTTTTTCTAAAAGTTTGGAGAATGTCGGTAATAAACTAATTGGTCGATAACTGGTCACTTGGGTTTTATCTTTCCCTGGTTTATGGAACATTATTATTTCAGCTTGCTTCCATGAATTTGGGAAGTAGCCTAAACGATAACAAGCATTAAATAAGCTTGCTAGGAATGCAAGCGCTTTCTTGGGTAATTTTTTAAGAACGACATTCGGAATTAGATCGTTGCCAGGTGATTTTTTAAGTTTTAATTTTGATATATATTGAGCTAGTTCACTGGGCGAAATGGGATCAAAGTCTGAAGAGCTAGTTTGATGATGCTGGTTCTGCCTGTTCTCTGTCTCATTGTGGAAAAGGTGTTGCTCTACACTAGGGTTAGGTTGAAAAACCTCTTCAAGATGTTCTGCAAAGAGTTCGCATTTATCTTGGTCACTCTCGTAATTAGTGTTACCTTTTTTAAGAATTGCAATTTCTTCTTTTCTTCTAAGAATTTGATTGGTGGCCTTCCAGAGAGAGTTGTCATTTGAATCTACTTGAGATAAATAGTGTTGATACGATGCGTATTTAAAATTATCAAGTTCGTATTTTATACGGTGAATTAGTTGATTTAATTGCTGCTTATAAAGCTGGTTTCTTGTGTTCTGCCATAGTCGCCGAATTCTATGTTTTTCTCTTATAAGATTAAGAATGAAAGTTGGAGTTTCGGCGCGGTAATTTTTGCGTCTTGGATTATCTGATGTAGATGACTTTTGGATTGCTTCAGTTATAGCTGTGGTGATGTGTGCAACTGATTTGTCTATGTCATGCCGATTTTGGATTGGAAATGGTTGCAACTTTGAGTTTAATTCCGTCTGAAACTGTTCCCATTCAACTTTTCCATTTATTAATCTTCTCGGACTATTTTTAGCAGAGACGTTCGTATTAGTAGAGAGAATCACTGGTAAGTGGTCGGAGTCGAGCTCAGTTAGGACGGATTGATGAAATTGTAATGCAACATTTTTAAGAAGCGCTATATCGAGGATATCGGGCATGTGATCATTTCTGTATGGAAAATGAGTCGGTTGAGGAGGAGCTAATATGTGAACTCCTGCTCTAGAGGCGATATTTTGAAGAAGGATCCCACTTGGGTTATTTGTTCTACAACCCCAAATTGTATTTTTAGAGTTAAAGTCGCCGAGGAGCAATGTAGGAGTGTTGTTTTGAAATAGATTGTACATTTCATTATCGATGAGGCGCTTGTTTGGCTGTTTGTAGCATGCGATGATTATTAGTGCATTACTACGGTTAACTTGTATTTTAACTGCTACAGTTTCGAGTGAAGTCAAATTTGGAAGTAATAGTTGATGATGGTCAATGCTGTTTTTTATTGCTATTGCAACACCTCCAGATGCGTACTGCGAGTTTCTGTCAGTTCTATACACTTTGTATCCGGGTACTTTAAATGGTTGTGAAGTTACTAGGTGAGTTTCGCTTATGCATGCCACGTCAATGTTGTGTCTGCTTAGGAATAGTGTAAAAACATTTTGTTGGCGTTTAATTCCATCAGCATTGAAATTTAATAGGGATAACTTTTGTGTAATATTAGCGTTGCTATTGAATATTTTGATTAAGCAGATTAGTTATGAAGTTTGTTAACATATTTTTTAGCTGCAACAGCAGCGGTTGGACTAAATCGGAGATTTTATTTATAATTAATTCCATAAAATTTGCGTTGCTATTGGTAGATTGGGGAGTATTATTTTTGACATTAAGGTTTAATGCAACCCTGCTGGCATATGATCTTATTTCTGGTCGCTGAGGTGTTTGTTGTTGTTGTTGATTATTGATTCTGTTAATATGTGAGCCGTTAGTGGTTTTAATTGACTGATAATACGGGCATCCCCTGTAACTGGCTGCATGTCCACCTCCACAGTTTACACATTTAGGAGGAGTATCACGAGGTTTTTTGCAGGTTGAGTAATGATGCATTCCATCACACTTAACACATCGAGCGTCTAATCGGCAATAGTTTTTGGTATGACCAAATCTTTGGCATTTGGTACATTGTGGAGTTTCTGTAGATCTTCTTCGCGGTTCTACCGCGACTATGCAATTCATAATTTTATCAAGTTTATAGATTTGTTGGGCTTGATCATTTTTGGTTAACTGGATTGCACATAAAGGCAATGATTCTTTTTTCTTGTTTAGCAACCTAGTTACTTGTAATACAGGATAATCAGTTTTTAGTGCGTCAAGAATTTCGGTAGTTTTTATAGAAATTGGAACATTTCGCATGACAACTTCTAGTACCGCCTTTTCCGGGTCTTTGTATGAATGAAATTGAACTTTTTCTTGTTCGTAATATTTAGTAACTGCTCTATAATCGGCTATAGTTGTTAAATTGATTTTTAAACCGTCTTTTCTATGCTGAGTAGTGAACTCGCTCAATGTTATGCTTTTTAGATCAGCGATAATAGCTTGATAATTGTTAACAGCATGCAAAAAGATTGGAGGAATTCTGACCTTTGTAGTTGAACTCGGAGTTGAAGGTTGGCCTTCGTCTGAATCTTGCTCTATGGATCTAACACCAAGTTATAAGACTATTACTAGATCGACATCAGACCTCTCAAGTGACCCACAACCCAGTAGAGAGGTAGAAACCATAACACGCTAGTGAGATAAAAACCATGTCACTCTACTTCAGCGTATTGGTACTCAAATAATAACTATCATTTGAGTATTTCGCCATATAAAATAATTTTAAATATATTAAAAATTTTAATTTTTACAATTCTTTTTACACTATCAGTATGGTAAAAAGTATTTAATTTTTCTTAAAATGATGAATATTCAAATCATTATTAGAAATAAGGATTTATCACTTAATGTCACTGTGATTTAATTGATTTTGATTAAATGATATGATTCACTAGGTCATTTTCTCGAAATTGCAATAGCTTTCCTATTACGTCATGGAATATAAGCAATCAATATTAAACCATAATCTAACTTAGTAATCGATAGTGCAAGAGGTCATGTGAAGAGCATGCAAACTTGTAAAACTTGTACAGAAGTAGTATAAGTTTTAATGACAATTATGTCTTAAAAAGCAGTTTATTTGGCTAATGGCACAACATACATAATAATTATGAAACAGTATAATTATACAGGTGGTATAATATGTAAAAAAACACCTATGAACGCGTGTAAACATAAAGTTAGGTCAAATTGGTATACAAATTAAGTTTCAAGCTTTAAAAAACAGTAACTTAATACTCAAAAAACTACATATAAAATACGTCTGAGCTCTGCCCCACATACTTGTTCCAGGACAGCCTAACCTGAGCGCAAGAACAAAATTAAACAACAAGAGGTGTCTTAATGCTAAGGTAAGCTGTTACCTCTAAAGAATGAGAGGTTTCTGTTAAGAGATTTGCTTTTCCATGAGCGCTATCCAGGGACAGCTTGCAAGTTCCGTAGGAAGCAAGTTTATCTTGTAACTACAAAGCATTTCTAAGTACTTAACTTGTATTAGCTTTGAACCTGTTACGTATCTTCTGGAAAGAATCCTTCGGAAAGAAGATATCACTAGGTGTTGTATTATAACTCCAAGACAAATGTTTTAACTCAGAAGTGGCATTTTCAATCTTATTATTTTCTTAAGAAATTCAGCTGAATCTGCCTACATGTATGCAAGTTGTTAGGATCATTTAGAATTTAAAGGCCAAGAAAGGGGGATTAGAATTTTAGTTTGGTTGAGCTCAGGTGCTAAAGTCAGCTTGTGGCAAGGCAGGCCACTTGAGTTTGAGTAGTTGATCAGCAAACGTTGAGCCTTATTTTTAAAGTAGACCAAGGATAGTCAAGCAAGAATTTGTCTGGTTGTGATGTCAGCATACCGTTTTGTAGTAGCTATTTGACGAAGCCTTACCTTGTTACTTTGGAAAATGTTGAAATGCCAAATCCCGTATGGTCCTTAAGTAAAGCTGAAATTTTGTATCAATCTTTGGTCGTATGTAAAGGAAACACTATTGTTAATCGAGACCTTCTATCGCAGCCTTTCCTGTGTATCGACGAATGGCTGAAGAAACCTTTCCGTTCAACGCGTATGGATTCACGCTTTATGCTCGTAGTCTTTAAACTCTCGTTGTCCATTCTTCAACCGAAGCTATGGAAAAATGTTCTCTTACACCTTGTATAGGATTAACGCAACTCCCAATTTTTCTTCCGCGTTCGCGTTCACCTTCACCACTTGGAGATAAGTGGACCTGTATCGTTCCTTGGTTTTTGCATTTCACCGCTACTCAGACTGCAATCAGCTAAGTTTTATTATTATTGTTTATTATATTATGCATATCTGTGTGTTGAAATGTGTTTTACGTACCTAGAATAAGAATCGTTGCTAATGTAAATTACCGCTGACTTTTACATTTTTCAGATAAAGTTTACGTTGTCACTTTAGGGTATATCCCCATTCGTAGTGCAGCCACGCCCTTAGCGGTCTGAAATTAATTTTGTTTTTCCATGTGCAATTCTTTGCAGCGAAATATATCTTATTATAGATTTTTCTTTTCTGGTCGGATTCTCACTTGTGTAGCTATGAATTTATTTGTGTTTATAAAATAAAAATTTTGCTACAATCGATTCATGATGAAGACAAAAGTTTAATTATTATTTCGGCCCTTGCTCTGAAATTATTTTCTTTAACTCTTTAGCTCTATCATCAGTATTCTTTTAGACTTTTTTTTCTATTTCTTTAAACATTTAAAAACATTTTTATGCAATCAACATCCAATTGCAGCTGTAGATTTCTTTTTTAGTTTCGCTCCATATTACATGTGGTAATGTTCTAAATCTATGCTTCCATTTTATTATTTCGTTGTTTCTATTTACATTTCCATCTTCCACAAACTCATATCTCAATGTCTTTTCCATTTAAGCTTTATTGGTTCTTTCATTTCGTAGCTCATTTTCAAGCCATGTCGTTTGCAATTGAATTTCCCATAGAATGTTCGCCTTTTTAGCGATCCATAGCTGTTACACCGGAAAATACCTATACAAAAATTCTAACTTGTTTCTAAAGCATCGAAACTTTGCTTTCAGAATAGTTTTCGATCTTAAGTAACACAATTTTAGAATTCACTTAGGTCTCGGGCTGATACTCGATCGTAGTTTAAAATTTTAAAAATATTTATTATCAGATAATTAACTTTTCTTGCGACGACTGAGACTTTCAACTATCTGTGTCCTAGCGCCAATGCCAATCCAAAGGTTAGAGGTTTGATCCTCGCACTAACCGCATACATACTCGCATTATCGTCTTTCACCCTTTACGGTCCAGTTAAGTAGTTAAGCTATGAGAGTTCTGTGACACCCCGCCCCTTTTTCCCCCTCCACCAGTGCCGGCCCCGCCTCGCAGTGTGTGATTGGTTGTGTCGAGGTTGGGTCTCGTGTTTGCGCGTTGTTGTGATTGGTTGGTTGTCGGCCATTATGGTAAAGATGGTGGCGTCGTTGCGTTTTGTGATTGGTCTGGTTGTGCGATTGGTTGTCGTCGGCGGCCATTTTTTAGATCCCGCCCTTCGGGTAGTGGTTGGTTGTGCCCACCTCTTTGCATATCCCCTCCCCCTGCCTTGGTCCGAACTGACCGCGGCGCACTGCCGGCCGATGTCCTTTCAGCTGGCAACGATTTGCCGCTGATGGTCAGTATTATCGATTGATTTTTGCGATTGATTCGATTTGCGATGGCGTAGGGTTCGTGTTGCGTTTTTGCAAGCCTACTCGCTGAATTTTTGCGATTGTTCGAATTTGCTGTGTCCATTTTAGCTGGTCATTATCTAAGCCTTATACAGCGAATTTATTATAACGCGCAATGCGGCATTCTCGCTTCCATAAGGGTTTGATTGTTAGTATTGGTTTCTACGCCACGCCGTGTGTAAATGCGCTTATTTTAAAATGCAATATATGAGCCGTAATTGTATGGATTGATTATTTTAAATCGTGTTGCGGCATGTCGCAGAGGGATAAATATCAGCTCTGGCTGTGAACAGCTGCGTCCGGCACACCTGCATCCGGATCGTAAATCTCGTCCGATAACATCGTGCAGCTGCATCCGGAGCATGCCGTAAATCTCATCCTAAAATCGTGCTACAACATGTCTGTGAAAGGGCTGTGAACAGCTGCATGCACACCTGCAACCGGATCGTAAATCTAACCCCATAACACCTGACATCTGCATCCGGCGCACCTGCATGTCATAAATCTCGCCCGATAACATCGCGCAGCTGCATCCGGCCCGGCGTACCTGCATTCGGATCGTAGATCTCACCCCATAACACCTGCTTTTATGAATTAATTATATTAGATCGCGCAGCTGCATCCGGTGCGCCCGCATCCGGGTCTGCCTGCCTGGTGCCGGAGCACCCTCTCCCCCCTCTCTACTATTAAGCATTGTTCGTGTTAAATAAAATTGTAGCTATAATTGCGGAATAATATAGAGCAAGAACTGTGTGAGTGTGTAACGCAGCGCGTCGAGATGGATGAGTTGATAAAAATAAATCGAAGGGGTGTAACGTTAACTTTAAAATTGCTAAGAAAATCTAAAAAAGAGGGCGGTTCGATTGGAAGAAAAAGGCATTACGAGACGGAGCTAGCAAAACTGAGAGCAGACCAAATACGATTAAAGGAAAATGTTGCAGCAGTTGGCGGTAGCGGCGTTGGCGGAGTCGATAAAAAAGTAAAATGGCAAGATATTGAAAGCGCGTTCAAAGGTCGTATAAGAAGCGGCGTTGTAATAAATTTGAAGTATGATGTCCCCGACATAGATTTATTTTTTAAGGATGCTTATGATTTAGCTCGAAAGCGTATAAAGAGAGTTTTGAATAGGATGGGAGTAATAAAGGCAAATTTTATATTTTGTGGGGATTATATGAAGCCTACAGAGCCGGCTACATTGCATACCAAGTTCTTTAATACGAAAAATTTTCAAATGTTTGCAAGTGCAGATATTTTTCAGGCTTGTGACACGTCCGCAGCTGAATTAAAACATAAAATGAGCGAGTTTGAAGAAAGCGGCAGTGGCTTTTCCTTGAAATCTATAAATTATTTGGCTGTAAATATAGCGAAAAGTGGGATTCTGAAATCATAATAATAAAATCGAATTGCTGTAAGATTCGAACCTGATGCGCTACTGCTGCGGTTGTAAATGCAATAAAGAGCGCAGAGTAGGCAATCACGCAACTGTTGCGCTTACCTACCATGCGCTCTTAAAATTGTTCATAATTAGTTGAGAAGTAGAGATATTGCTGAAAAGTTATGCGATTGAAGGGGCAGTAATCATTTCTGAGCAGAAGTGCGCTTTTGTGTTTTGCAGCCGCAGCAGTAACGCCGACATAACCTCAACATCGACATCATCACCATCATTGCCGCAATTCGCAACTGAAACTTAAAGCTATGCTGATTACTGCAGAGTAAATTAATCGTTTGCCTATAGATATAGCGAAAAAGTATTTTGCTAAAGATATAGGAAGACATTTCAAAAAATTGGCGAAATGGCTGCAAGAAGAGTTATGGAACTATGAATATTGTTGGAGTCATTTTCCGTTAGAGGGGGATGTATTGGACGGCCCGCCGCTGCAAAAATTTCAATGCACTTTATGCGCAGTGAGCTCGCCGTCGATGAAGCGCAACAAGAAAACAACATAGAAAGTAAAAATTGATTCACAATAGTTCGCGCCATCATGCCGTCCGAAAAATAACTCTTTGCGCATGTGTGGCTTATTATAAGTGTATAAACGTTTAGTAGTAAACTTGTTGCGAGCACGAATTCACACGCTATGGACGTCGCCGAAGTCGCAGCTGCCGATCGTGCTATTAGTGTTAGCCCTGGAAGCATATTTAAAGAAGGTAAATGCTATTAGCAAAACAAGTTTAATCATTTGTATTTTATTTTAATTATACTTCCAGGAGTAGCGGCGGCATGGAATTTTAGCGGAGGATGCAAATCTCAACGCCAAAGTTACAGCGGCGGCAGCAGCGTCGATAACAACAACGCCAGCCGCTATCATCCCTATCCCAACTGCTCAGTGTTTAATCGAACCGCTATCAAAAACACCAGCAGCTGCCATCCCTATGCTAGCTACGCTGATTTTAATCGAACCGTCGGTATAGCCAACGCCGACGACGATGTTATTGTCAGCAACTTTAGTAGTAGTAGCAGCGATAACGGCAGTATAAAAACGCAAAATTCGGAAGAGCAGCAGCAGCAGCAAGATTTCAAGCACAAAACGCAACTACTTTGCTGCTCACGTTACAGCTTAATCGAGGAGCCAATTGGGAGGCGTGATCATGCACATAGTATAAGTGTAGGATTTCAACCCACATTTGCATTGATGTCTGAAATCCCAACTTTCCAGCCTGTGGTGGCTCTTGTATGTGATAGCAACTATTGTGCAACTCCCGAGCTGCTTCTTAAAGAACAGGATTGGAGTGCTCTTTCAACTAATTTTGTGGAGCTGCAGTTTCGCAAGTTTTTCGGAGGAGTTCGAAGCAATTTAAGTTCGTCAGAAAAATCTCGCATACTCCCAATCAACGATAATGTTACAGCAGAATTTAATATTGCAGGAAGTCTAAGATTTGTGAACATCCGCTTCCATAATACATCTTTGTTTTTGAGTGTATGCGAATTCGGGAAATGTTTTCATCTGAGTTCAATAATAAACCGACACATTAGCATGCTCTACGAGTTAAATTTTAGTGCATTTTATGACAACTGCGTGCAAACTATTTCCACAGTGATAGAACTTTCAAAACACAAGAGGCGTTATAAAAACAGGGCTGATTTAAGTAATGCTATTTTGGCCTGCGCTAACATGATGCAATTTTGTCCAACAAATGAGTTTACTTCGACGATATTCACGCAAAATTATCTAGGTTTTTTGGAATTTGTAAAATTTTATTCAGATTCGTTTGTTGGCCATGTCGATGGCGGATATTATCCTCCGGAGGATTTTGACGAGCAGGGTTTTGAATACTCTCATACACCGCCGCCGCCATCGCCATCGGCATATATCGATGCATATGTATAATAAGCAAGCGAATAGTGGATATGGAGCATTTTGAATTTGATGTGCAAGATGCGATCGACCTCCACTACTCGCCAGTTTATTTTCGAAAAACATTTGCTTAATAAGCAGAAACTTAAACAGCTAATGGCAGCTTTAAGTGAAATTAAAAACGATTTGCATAATTATTATATTACAACAAAATTAAATGCTCAATTTGCTTCTCTAAAAATTACTTGTAATAGTAGCAAGTAGCGCTACTCATCTGCCGCATGTTAGATTAACTAATTTAACTTTAGTGCATATAATTTTAATATTTTATTGTATGATGCATTTAGTGGAAATAAAAATAATGTAAAAATGTAGTTGTTTTATTTTTCTGTATAAATAGCAGCTACAGACAAAGCATATGCCAAATGTTAGTCTACAGCGGCGGAGAGGGCATCGTTAACAGGCTTATTAACAAGCTTCCTGTAGAACTTCACATTCCAGGATATCAGTTTTGCGGTCCGGGCACAAAGCTAGAAAAAAGATTGCTAAGAGGCGATCAAGGCGTCAACCCTCTAGATTCATACTGTAAAGCGCACGACATCGCATATTCTGAGAACAATAGTTTAACAGAAAGGCATAAGGCGGATAAGATATTAGAAGAAGCGGCGTGGAGTCGTTTCAAGAACAAGGGCACGCCTTTTGCAGAAAAAGCTGCTGCTTGGGCAGTAACATCAGCCATGAAAGTAAAACAAAAATTAGGTTTAGGAATGAAAACCGCGCAGCGCAAACGTACAACTTTCATTGGCGGATACATAAATAAAATTAGAACAGCAATTCGGCGTAACAGCAAGAAGGCTGGGGCGGCAGGGAAGCATGTTAGCGAGCGTCAACTAATTAAAGATTCTTTAATAGCAGCTAAAAGAGTTATTAAATCTATAGGAGGCAAGAAAAATATTAAAATACCCCGGGTAATACCGATTCCTACAGCTGCAAAAGAAGGCGGTATTTTACCTTTGATACCCATATTCGCCGGACTTTCAGCACTTGGGAGCCTTGCTGGAGGCGCTGCTGGCATTGCTAAAGCTGTACGAGATGGTCAGCATAATAGAATAATGGAAATTATAGCACGAAACAAGAAAGGTGAAGCGCTCTATTTGAAGCCGTATAAAAAGGGTGGAAGTGCGCTGCATATTAAGCGAAAATCCCAGAATGCAAACAACAACAACAGCAAACGCCGCCGAAAAAACTAGGTAGTTTGCCTCGAAGAGCTTTAACCAACATTGATTTGCAAGAGTATGGAAAAGACATTCCAAGTTTTCGCGGAGTATTTATGCGCACCTCATTACCATCAAAGCCGCTGAGCAAAGAGCGAGGAATTGTCAATTTGGATGATAATAGGGGCCCAGGAACGCATTGGGTGGCATATAAAAAAGATGGCAAGCGGGTTCTATACTATGATCCATTTGGAGATTTAAGACCGCCAATGGAGTTGGTTAAGTATTTTCGAGGTTGTAAAATATTTTATAATTACGATCAAGAGCAGCAGTATAATACAGTCATCTGCGGCCATTTATGTTTAAAGTTTTTGTGTACAAAAGAAACGACTCGATAGTTGTTTAATTAGTCATTCGACATGATTCGGACGTTCAATATAGAAGGCAAGGGAAATATTATCTCGACAGGAGATATATTCCCTCCGATAAAATTAGATTCAAATTATACATATTCATTGGGCTTGGTTAACTTATACACTTGCAATACGGTGCGCAACATTTTCAGCGGAAATAATAAACTTCATTATGACGGCGATAAGGAGATAACAATAGAAAACGGAAGTTACGAACTGGATGAAATAGCCGATTATATAAAAGCAAAAATTAGTGATAATCGTGATGAAGCTGAAGCAGCTTTTAAATTGAAAGCCAATAACAATACATTAAAGTGCGAAATTGAATCTATATATGATATAGATTTTAGTAAATCGGGCAGTATCGGCCGAATGCTAGGATTTGGTAGGAGCGTCTTACCTGCAAATACGAAACATACTTCCCACGAAGACGTAGATATAATTTCGACGCCTAATATTTTTATAGATACAAATATTACAAGTGGAGCATACCGAAACAATACGCTGTGTCACAGTATTTTCGAATTTGGCATCAGCGTACCTCCAGGCTATTTTCTAGAAAAAGAGATTTCACATGTAATCTCTACTTTCCAGTGAATGTTAGCGAAATTAATAATATAAGCCTAAGGTTTGTAGATTATCGTGGCAATTTAATAAATCTTTCTGACGATACATTCAGCAGTGTTCGATTAGAACTTATACGGGAGTAGCGAAAATGGGCATAGATTTTATCTATAAAAGGGGGTATTCATACAAACCGCAATTCAGTCAGAAACAGCCTTGCCAAGACGCAGACACCACTGACAACAGCAGCAACAACAACAACAGACGCATTGACAGATAGTGACGTTCGTTTTCTCCAATCGCTGGGTTACACCGTATTATCAAAACAAAGTCGACAGAATCGCAGTCAAAACCGTCTCCGACACCGACGTAGCCTGTTTTCAAAGTCGCACAAATAACATTTTTCATTAATATGGCGACCCCGATGAGAAAAAGAAAAACTATGAATTTAGACACTAAAAAGGAAAAAATTAACTTAAAACAGCCCAATTATAACGACATAGATAAGTTGAGTATTTTTAGGCGGCCCTATTACGACGCCTCAATTGCTAAAGAGGATTATCATACATATTTGCCTTTTACCTTGAATGCAAATCATTCGGACGCAATAAGAATTGAAATTCAGAGTTCCGATATAATAACGTCCATTTATGACAGTTACATCAGTATTAAAGGCACATATAGGCCAACAACTGCAGGAAAACAGTTTATCATTGTTAATAATGCGGCATATTTTTTCTTCTCTGAAATGCAATTGATCTTCGGCAGCAATCAGGTTATAGATATTTGTAGGCAGCCTGGAATAACGAGTGCAATTAAAGGCTTAGCATCGCATGTCAAAGATGATTTGGCGCTAAGTTGCACTAGCTGGGACAAAACAGCCAACGGCGGTCAGCAAGTTTTTACAGACGGGCGCTTTTCGTGCATCCTGCCATTGAGTACAATTTTCGGTTTTGCTGAAGATTATAGAAAAGCTATAGTAAATATGAGATCTGAACTTGTATTAATACGTTCAAAGAATGATCTTAATTGCTATAAAAGCGATTTGGGAGATAACGGAACCGATGTTGATTTTACGATAACCAAAGTTTCGTGGGAAGTGCCGCATATTACATTAGGCGATGAGTTAAAACTTAATCTAATGAATGAGCTGAGAATAAATCCGTCTATTGTGCTGGCATTTAGGCAATGGGAATTACACGAATTGCCGTCATTTAATAATGCTAAATCGCAAGTATGGCGAATAAAGAATTCGAATGAATTAGAAAAACCTCGGTGGATGCTAATAGCGCTGCAGAAGGATAACGCGAATGTTAGAAGCGGAAATCCGACCGACTTTATACATTCAAGCGTGACCGATCTAAAAGTGTATCTCAATTCTCAAGTGTTTCCCTATCAACGAATGCATCTCGATTTTGATAGCAATGATTACGTGCCGGCATTTCTAAATTACAGTCGTTTCCGCGAAAAGTACTATGGAAAAGAGCCGAATAAGTGTTTGTTTAATTACAGCGACTACAAAACTTGCCCAATCTTCGTAATAGATTGTTCTAGACAGCAAGAATCTTTGAAAGATTCCACCGTAGATATAAGGGTAGAATTTGGAATCTTCACAAAACTTTCCTGCCACACTTAAAGCTTATTGTTTAATTTTGCACGACGCCATGTTAGAATACGATCCGTTTACTGAAGATGTTACGAGATACATTCACACATCCTACTAACTATAAATTTGCGCTATTTTAAAATTCGAATCAGAACCATGAAAATCGTTAAACAGAAATTGTCTTTGCCAATTCTAGATCTTAATGTCTATGATCCTCGTTGTTCCGGAGTCCCGAAACATGGCGATCTATTTCCAGCATCAATTCCGCTGCATGATTTGCGGTCCATCTAATTCCGGAAAAACTAACGCTATGCTTAGTCTAATATTAGATCCAAACGGGTTGAGATTCCAAAACGTATGCATATATTCGAAATCGCTGAATCAAACGAAATATCAATTTTTGCGCGAAGTTTTTAAATTGATCGATGGTTTAGAATATTTGGAATTTAGCGAAAACGATCTCATTATATCGCCAGATAAGGTGAAAGAAGATACCTTATTCATTTTCGATGATATCGTATGCGATAAGCAAGACAAAATTCAAAGGTTTTTCAGTATGGGTCGGCATAACGGCACTGACGTATTTTACCTTAGCCAGTCCTATGCACGAACGCCTAAACATTTAATAAGAGATAACGTAAATATGTTGGTATTATTTAAGCAAGACGACTTGAATCTCAAGCATATTTACGACGATCATGTAGGCATGGATATGACATTTCAAACGTTTAAAGATATTTGCAATACATGTTGGAGTAGCAGTGAAAATAAATACGGATTTATAGTAATTGCCAAAGATAGTGATCTTAATAAGGGGAGGTATCGTAAAGGATTCGACGCTTATATATACCTTTAAGAAATAATTAATTCATTTGTGTTTTAACTGCTGGTGGTAACAATGCAGCGACGCGCCGACACCGCCACACCCTCAGCCCTCAGAATTATTGAAACAAAAAGCAATTGAGGCTGCAAAAATAGTTAGAAAGAAATTTTTAGATTTTAAGCGGAATAAAGCTCAAGCTCAGTTGATATACCGGGACACTCACAAGCAGATAATAGAACCATTGAAAGAAATTGAAACTGCGGTAAAGTCTGCAACAAAGGCAGCAGCAACAAGAACAGCGGCAGCAGCAGCTGTAACAGCAGCACCAGCAGCAGCAGCAGCGCCAACAGCAAAAACTGCTACAAAGACAAAAACAGAAGATGGCAATAATGTAACAACTAAAGCCACGAAGCCTAACAACGACTGGGCGGGCGGGTGGCCCTTCGACGTCGAGGATGATGATGATGTTGATGATATCAAAATGCTTTCAAAAGCTGTTGGTAGCGATGATGCTGATGATGGTGGCAGTGGCGATGTGGGAGGTGATAAAGGCAGAGATGCAACTATTTTGCAAAGTTATAACAAATTGCCGCAATATTTTGCGCAACTCTTGAGTGATAAAAACAACAAGAATATAGATCGTTCCCGCTATGCGCTCCACTACAATATTCACAAGAATAAATGGAAAATAGGAGATTCAGATGTGCAGATAATAAATAAAGATATACAAATTAATGGCAAACGCTACACTGGAACTCCAGGGCTATATTCCCTTATGACATATAAACGACTAGAAGGCGGTAGCGGCGGGTCAGCGCCAACCAATACAGATTTGCGCAATTACGGCGATATCATATTGCAAACAAATGCGCATCGCAAAGGTTTTAAAGCATCAGGCAAGATCCTGCGAACAAACAGCTGGAAATTTACAGACATTATAAAGCCGCGCGTAACGAAAAAAGGTAGCGGAAGTCGCAGCCGCCACCGCCGCAGTGCCCTCAGAGCATATAAACAACTAAATGATAAATCTGTCGAATATGTATTTTGGAATAAGCCCAAGGAGCTGCTTGCACGACTTCGTTTACTACTTGCCGCAAATGCAGCCGGTAACAATAATTTACAAAATATGAATGAAATTTATTCTATTATATCGGAATTGCGTGAAGAGGGCATTATTGCATAAATGCCGTCAGATTTCGTAGAATTGTATCACTTTTGGTTAGACATCCTTCGTAGTAGTAGTAGTAGTAGTATAGCAGCGGTAACAGCGGCGACAGCAACAACAAAGTAAAGATGGTAGTTGATAAGTTTGGAAGAGAATATCAACATGTAAGTGTCAACAATGTTAAAGTACAACAACGGCTACGAGGACCGGCCGGTGTTGGCTTCAAATTATTGCCCGACGGGAATTTCAATATTGAAGGCAAAAGAATTGCTAATGTTGGCGATCCGCAAGAAGATTGTGATGTAGTAAATAAAAAGAGCACTTTAATTGTAAACGACGAGCAAAATATTATTAACATTCGAAAAAGGAGATTAGTGGAGGCTGCAGATCCAATCGACGATTCAGACGTGTCAACTAAAAAATATGTTCAATTGGCTCTTGATGCATCCGCTAGAGAGCTGCTAGTAAAATGTTTAACATTTAATGCTGACCACGGCAGAGACGGCAGCGGCGGCGGCCCTAAGTTCAATGCTAAGAACAAACGAATCAGCCAAGTAGCAGCTCCTGTCGATGAAAGTGATGTAGCTAACAAAAAATACGTAGATGTCGGCATCGGGCTTGGAAAAAAGAACTGCCTAAAATTGGATGCTAAATCGAAATCATATTTTGACGATAAAAATAAGCGAATAACGGCGCTTGCTGAGCCTGTAGCAGAAACTGATGCTGTCTATAAAAAGTATGTAGATGGAAAAGTGGAAGCAATAATAGCTGCGAGCGCTTTAATCGTAAACGAGGCGCAAAATGTTATTAACATTCGAAGCAGAAGATTAGTCCAAGCTGCAGATCCAATCGACGATTCAGACGTGTCAACTAAAAAATATGTTCAAGCGACGCTTGCTGCGGCCGCTGGAGATATACTAGCAAAATGTTTAACATTTAATGCCGGCAGTGGCGGCGGCCGTGGCGACGTAAAGTTTAATGCTAATAATAAGCGAATCAGCCAAGTAGCAGCCCCTGTCGATGAAAATGATGTAGCTAACAAAAAATATGTAGATAACGGAATTGGAAAACAACAAGCCCTAAACCTAAAATTGGATGCCAAATCGAAATCATATTTTGACGCTAAAAATAAGCGAATAACGTTACTTGCTGAGCCTCTAGCAGAAACCGATGCAGTCTATAAAAAGTATGTGGATAGGAAAGTAGAAGAAATAGTAAATGCCAACGCGCAAACAGCAGTAGACACCAATCAAATCAGCTTATTAAAAGACGCTGTTATAATTTCAATGAATGCATGTCAAGTTCTCCTTAAACGATCCAACAGTTTGCACAGACACCTGGGCATATCGCTGCCATCCGAAAAGACATCTGATCAACCTTTAGATTTAGAAGAAACAATAGAGATGTATAAGAAGTTGTTATACTTTCAATGAAATCGCATACTACCTTTCCAGCCTCAACATTCGACGCGTAGCAATCGCCCTCGTCGCTCTCCCTTTTTAGGCTAGATACTAGTAGACTAAACGCGCTCCATCTGTGTAAAACTGCGCTGCAGTAGTATTGAAATAATAGCGCGATGTCTAAGAAATTGGAAATCGTCGAAGAATTGCATCGCAATGCAAGGAAGAATTTTGTAAGACGGCGGACCGCAATTAAAGGATATTATGACTTATTTCAAGCAGATTTGGCAGAATTTATTCCTTACGCAAAAACAAATAAAGGCTATCGCTACATATTATTGGTAATTAATTGCTTTTCTAAATTTCTGTGGGCGCGTCCTTTGAAAACTAAAAATGGAATAGAAGTCGCTAAAGCGATGGGGAATATTTTAAAGAATCAGCAGCCTCCACGCAATTTACAAACAGATAATGGGAAAGAGTTTTACAATACGCATTTTAAGAAATTAATGCGTAAATTTAATATTATTCACTATTCAACGTATAGTACCGTCAAAGCTGCGATTGTCGAAAGAGTTATTAGAACACTCAAAAGCAAATTGTATAAAAAGTTCAGTTTACGCGGAAATTATAAATGGTTTGATATACTTCAAGATATAGTTATGTTGTATAATAAGACGAAACATAGAACGATTCAAATGGCTCCGATAGATGTTAAACCTAATACGGAATTATTAGCCTACAAGAGCAAAAATTTTAAAATAAATCGCCGCAAGCCTAAGTTCAAAATTGGAGATGTCGTAAGAATTAGCAAGCACAAGGGCGTATTTTCTCGAGGATTTACGCCAAACTGGTCGTTGGAATTATTTGGCATTACAAAAGTTCAAGAAACCGATCCTGTTACATATAAACTAGAGGATTCAAAACATAATCCCATTTCTGGAGCTTTCTACCAACTGGAGCTGCAAAAAACTAAACATCCTGACACCTACTTGATCGAGAAGGTTTTGAAAAGAAAAGGAAATCGAGTTTACGTAAAATGGTTGGGGCTCAAGGAAAAATCGTGGATTGACATGAACGACCTTTTACTGCAGGAGGATAGGGAGGATGGCAGAGGAGGAGAAGCAGAATAAAATTGCTATGAAGTAATATCTACAAGCTGCATTATTTAAAAGTATTTTTAAGAATGTCTATTTATTTATTTTATTTCAAGAATTACGTGTAATACTTAATTTAGTGATATTGAAATGTAATTTATGTTTAAGAAAATAAATGTTGTTTTAAGTTAATTTCTTATCTATAAGTTGCATTATTTAAAAGTATTTTTAAGAATGGCTATCTATTTATTTTACTTCAAGAATTACGTGTAATACTTAATTTAGCGATATTGAAATGTAATTTATGTTTTAAGAAAATAAATGCTATATTAAGTTAATTTCTTGTTTTATTTCTTATACCTGCAGATTGGTGCCAACGCACATACCGCCAAGTCAGCACTTCAACTCTTATATTAATATAATAATTCGCACAAACACATACCTACACACAAACACGCACACGCACAGAATAAAATACAAAATTGTTTTTATAAATGTATTTTCAAAATGCAATACAATTATTAAAATGTAACTATAGAGTTAGAATATAAGCACATACACATATTAGAAAATATATTTGCAAAATAAGTATAAAATTAGATCATTTCACTACATACAGATTAATACGCATTTTATTATCATACGAGGCAGTATTGATAATTTATTTTAAAATATAAAATCAATTTTATAAATTTATTGACAAATACAATACAATTATTGAAATGTAACTATAAAGCTAGAATATCAGCACATACACAAATAAAATTAATTTATTTAACTAGGCGTAGATTAATATGCATTTACTATTATATGATCCAAGCATTGATCATTTATTGTCAAATACAATACAACCAACTAAAGCTAATAATGTTAATTAAAGTGTTTGCGCAACAGCAGCAGTCGTAACAAACATCAGCAGCAAGTTATTAAAACGTAGAAACTGTACAGCAACTCTTTGGTTAGTTCACAATTCTTCGACAATTTTGTAATGAGCCCAAGGCAATGTGGTAATACCGTCAGCTGTAATGTATCTTTTGTCATCGTTTGCGCTAAGTGCAATTTTATTTTGCGTTGTCGTATATACTTTGTGTTTATACGATCTGATTCGATTTTGATCGCAAGAAATTGCAATTCCTCGAGTTAATACGTCATAGTAGTTAGTAAATGACAACTTTTCCCTAATCGAATGCCTAACAATGCCTTTTACCTTTTTAATTTGACTCTTATTATTTACCTTTAAGCTATACATTTTTGATTTAAGCCCTACAAAATCTGTTATTATTTCCCCCTTCATCTCATATTTCATAAGCCCTACCTGCTTTTTGCTTGCCAAAGGCATTCCATAAATGTTATCAGGTTTATAATCGCTAGTGTCATACCTGTGTATGTCTTCTTTCATATTTTGATAAAAATCGTCTGTATAAATTTCATACAAAAAAGAATCCGTATCTGTATACAGAAGGCTGTGTTTAAATTTGCGCATCATGTATTGGTAGTGAAAGTCGTACATAAATATTTTAGATATATCTAAAATTGCCATTCCAGCATAAATGGGCTTATTAAATAAAATTTCCGTTTTGTTAAGCTCAATTGTGACTAATTTTTTGCTAATAATAGTTCTATTGTGAAAATTTGGTTTGGAAATGTAGTATTGGGCGCCATAGCGACCGCTCCATTTGCTTACTAATTTAATATCTTTACGACGTCGCACATTTTCCATCGTCTTTCCATATACAGCATTGTTCATTTTTTTATGGAAATATTTTTTAAATTTATTATCGGCTTTTGCTCTTAAATCGGAATTTAAGTCTATATAGGGTTTTAGCCAAGGACTTTGACTAAATTTGAGGATGCGATATATTTTTGTCACAACTAATCCGGCTTGTATACACTGCTTGAGATTTCGATAATGGATAACATATTTCTCTTTGTCGTGCAAAGTTGTCATTAGCTTAGGGTATTTAGAACCTTTAGGGATTCTATTTTCAGAGCAGAATGGCAAATCTTTATGATCATCATGCAAATATTGTGGATAGTGAATATCAGCTTCTATAATATATCCTGAACTGCTATCATCTGCTACAGAAATAACATCAAACTTTTCAATATCCTCAGATGTTAGCCATTCAAAATTGGCATAAGGCAATGCTTCGCACATTGCGAGGCCGTACAAGTTGTTAATATCTAAATAAATCAAGTATTTGGAAGGCAAAGCTGCATTATAGTTTTGCATGTATTTATTATTAGCTTGACTATATCGTTTAACAACTTGGCTTATTCCGCCTCGTATTCCTCGCTCTATAAATAATAGCATGTCCACATCTGTCAATAACTCGAGAGTAACGCGAGTTTTCTTAAGGGCAGCGTCCCACGCGAACCCAGGAATAGTGTAATAATTCATCACATCTAGGCCGAAAATATTCTTACACATTTTCCTAAAATTTTGAAACACATCTGCTAGAAGTAAAATGTCAGTTTTCAAATAAAGGTCGCTATAATCGCCTAAAGTTTTTATATCAAATTTGTTCCACACATTAGATGCATGGTCATAGTCTTGCTGAGAAATGTTTTTTAGTGTAAGAGAACTGTAAAATTTATTAATATCCGGCAATGATGTTTCCGACAATTTCTCATAACTATCAACATATTCGTAGGGAAATACTCCTTTTCTCATTAATAGCTGTAATTTTTCGCGGCTTAAATTTTGATTCATCTCTTTCAAAATTTCAAAATCTTGTTCCTGCAAATAAGACGATAATTCGTCCAGAGACGAATCCATAAATCTAAAAGAATCTATAAATCTAAATTTTAGCCCTGATTTGCCCCAAGTTTTTGTGACAGATATATACCTTTCATTATTTACAGGAATGAGTTCAATTCTACCTTCTACGCGGGTTGCAATCTTTTTGATAATAAAATGGCAATCGTAATTGCTGAAGTTGTGAAAAACTATAGGGATTACCGGAAATAAGCGATAATTCAGGTTGCAGTTACTGTGGCTGTAACCTCTAAAATTGCCTGTGATGTGGCAGTGATCGCGGCAAATTTTCTCATTAATTTCAAAAGCTTCTTCGCAAATGTGACATTTTAAATGCAAAGATTTTGAGGTTACTGTCGTAAGATCCATGGGAACTTCTTTAAAAAAATAATCTGCAAAATTGTCTGCAACTGAAGTAAGTTCGTCTACAAGCCATTCCGAGCATTTTCCTCCTCTGTACTGCTTAAAATATGATAGGTTGCTGTCGAAATGGCTGTGGAAGTAATAGCCGATACTGAAAGGTTTATGCCTCTGATACTTTAAAGTTTTACATTTTGGATTACTTTGCAATTTAGCCGAATCAGCATCAATGGGCTTTAAGATACTTTCTATATCCGCAAATATAGTAAATGGCACATCAATGCTATTTCTATAGTTTTTAAACTTGAGCAATTTATTTCTTTCGTTAGGCAGAGTAACTTTGCATGTATTTAAAAGTATACAATCTCGAGTATGCTCAACTAAGATAGCTTCGCTATGAAAATACTGAAGGCATCTGTCGCAAATATGTAATCGACCGTTATGTTTACTAATTTGCGAACTTACTAAACGTGAAAGATTTTTAATCCAACAAAAATGTTTCTTTTTTGTTTCGATTATTTCTTTATAGTTAAGTGAGCCAATTTCGGCGTAAACATCATCATCATTATCACCATCACCGCCATCATCGCCGGCAAAATTATTACAATAATCTGCAGCACGGTTGCGGTTACGCCGGCAAGATTCATAATCATATTCATCTTCATAATTTTCCTCAATCATTAAATTTACATGCACATCTAATTTGGCTTTTGTTAAATAAGTAGGCATTGTGATAAATGCTCCTTTTTTCAATTTTAAAATATATACGTTTATTGAAATTTTGTTTAATTCTTTAAATCTGGGAATCTGTTTAATTGACATTGGCAATTTAAATCCGACCGTATTTAAAACAGAATTATAGCTAGGATAAGAGCTCAAACGATTTGGGTTACCTGTTGGCTTACAAATAGCGCTCGTTACAGCGATAAAAAAGCAAGCCAAATCATCGTTTTGCACATTTATAACAGCTTTCTTATGTATAATTTGAATTGGCAAATCAATATAAGAAGCTCCTGAATTATATAAGAGTTCGCATGTATTTATGTTTACGTGTAAGGAATCGATGTGCGTTAATGTCCATCCGGAGCCGGAACTTTCAAATTCGCTTAACTGGTTTAATATTATGTCGGAAATATTTTCATCAAACCATCCGGCCGCCAAGAAAACTTCAAAATTTTCAATTAGAGCATTTTTGGTATGAAAATATTTCAATCTGTTATGGGTGTCGAATCATCTTCAGTTACTTTAGAAAATTCGCCGCAGAAAGAACAATTTATTTTAAAGCAACCTACCCAATTTTGTTTTTTAAAAATGTTTCTTAAACGAGTCTTAATTAGCTGATAACAATCTTCAAGGAAAGGACCCACGTTTATGGTATGCATTATATTAACAATAATAGCGCTTCTAAGTCTACGATGAAACGCAGATTTATAATCTTCCCAAATAACTCGAGATCCTATTGTATTGCGGGGCCTGCAACTAACGCCTTCTACAGATAATTTATTTAAGCGAACTTTAAACTTTTTCAGATGGCAAATTTCATTTACGATTCTCCTTTTGCTGCCTATACTTTTACAATTTTTCAATTCTCGCCTCAGAAGTAACTCATTTGTTTTACAGAACTTAATCCAAATCTTGATATGTTTGTGCTTGTGTTTATGTAATTTTAAAATTAAATATGCATTTTTTATGGTTTTTAAAATTTTTGTAGATAGATCACTTATTGCGTTAGAATCCATAGCTAAATTTATTTTAATCTGGTTTTCCCTGTAATTTAATCTAGTTTCACTCAGAGGAATTATGCGCCATTACAGCAATGAAATAAAATTTAGAGCAAAAGTTTTATAAATTTTTAAATGTAACTGCTGCTGCTGCTGTTAACTGGCACGTACACGTAAAACTACTTACTAATAAAAGCAAATACGCAGAAATTCAAAATATTTACTCATTTTCGCAGCGTAGAGCAGATATATTCCTCAGCGTCGGAATTTTTCTATCCCGATTTGCCTTGTTCCTCATCCGCCCCCTCGCTCAAGCCTTCGGCAAATTTTAGCTGTGCCGGCGGTGTGGTTTGGGAATTGTTTTCCAATCTGTATAATTTTAAAAATTAGATATACATTTTTATAGTTAAGAATGTTTTTTGTTTTAGTTCAATCACTTGTTACGTTAGAATTCATAGTTAAATTTATTTTAATCTAGTTTCGCCGTAAATTTAACAATATTTAAAATGGCTTGAATTCTAATCGAATATTTCCAATAATTTTAAAATAGCTTCTCCACAAGTAGCGAGATGCTTGCAGCCAGCAATAAAATAAAATTTTAGCAAAACTTTTCTAAATGTAACTTGCCGCTACATTCAATCCGAACAGCTATTTACTAATGCAAAACAAATGCAAAAAAAAAAATAAAAATAAAAAATATTTACATGTTGTCCAAAGGCTCACGAGAAATTTCTGCAGCCGTTTCTTCACTTTCGAAGACTTCACTTTGGGAGTCGTTGTTAAGCTGCGTGTCGGCTTCTACAAATCTCAGTGACGGGGTTGGGAATTGTTTTCCAACCTGCTCGAGCCCCAAAAACTCCAGGTACAGCCGCCTTTTGTTCAGAGATGTTATATCATCTTCCGTGAGGGCATCTACTAGCCTTTTCGGTAAAAACAGGGTACCATGCTCCAATTCGCATAAAATAAATTTGAAGCCGCCTTGTTTGGCAAATCCCGACTTCAGTTTTAAAATGTGGTATTTTCTGTTAATTCCAACTCTCCAGCCTGCAGCTTCACCTTCCGGGAAATGGCACTAACATTATTCAATTTGTTTAGATCCATTTTAAATTTGATTAATCGCTACTCACAGAGAACAGCTTCGTAAGAGCGGATAGTAGCTTGCAATCGTCGGCAGCTGCGGTCACACTTTTGGATTCTTGATGTACTATCACAGCCGAATTTCGACGCACTATTGCAATTTTATTATTCTTCGATGGCTGAAATTTCGGAGAACTGAAGCAAATGGCTAAAGTTTGACCGGGCGCGTAAGTTACAGAATTTGCAGTAGAAATTTGTTCAGTGAATGCTATATATATATATTTTCCCCCATCACACGCCCCATATCCAAGCTAGATGCGCACCGGATGCAGCTGTTTACAGACCCTTCACAGGCCTGGAACGACATGTTGCAGCACGATTGAAAAACCGGATGCAGCTGCACGATGTTATCGGGCGAGATTTACGACATGCAGGTGCGCCGGATGCGGATGTCAGGTGTTATGGGGTTAGATTTACGATCCGGTTGCAGGTGTGCATGCAGCTGTTCACAGCCCTTTCACAGACATGTTGTAGCACGATTTTAGGGTGAGATTTACGGCATGCTCCGCACGATGTTATCGGACGAGATTTACGATCCGGATGCAGGTGTGCCGGACGCAGCTGTTCACAGCCATCCGGATGCAGGTGTGCCGGACGCAGCTGTTCACAGCCAGAGCTGATATTTATCCCTCTGCGACATGCCGCAACACGATTTAAAATAATCAATCCATACAATTACGGCTCATATATTGCATTTTAAAATAAGCGCATTTACACACGGCGTGGCGTAGAAACCAATACTAACAATCAAACCCTTATGGAAGCGAGAATGCCGCATTGCGCGTTATAATAAATTCGCTGTATAAGGCTTAGATAATGACCAGCTAAAATGGACACAGCAAATTCGAACAATCGCAAAAATTCAGCGAGTAGGCTTGCAAAAACGCAACACGAACCCTACGCCATCGCAAATCGAATCAATCGCAAAAATCAATCGATAATACTGACCATCAGCGGCAAATCGTTGCCAGCTGAAAGGACATCGGCCGGCAGTGCGCCGCGGTCAGTTCGGACCAACGCAGGGGGAGGGGATATGCAAAGAGGTGGGCACAACCAACCACTACCCGAAGGGCGGGATCTAAAAAATGGCCGCCGACGACAACCAATCGCACAACCAGACCAATCACAAAACGCAACGACGCCACCATCTTTACCATAATGGCCGACAACCAACCAATCACAACAACGCGCAAACACGAGACCCAACCTCGACACAACCAATCACACACTGCGAGGCGGGGCCGGCACTGGTGGAGGGGGAAAAAGGGGCGGGGTGTCACAGAACTCTTATAGCTTAACTACTGAAAACAGTTGTATAATGTATGGTAATAGCTGCTACTGTAAGATAAAATATTTTTCGCGTTTTGTATAATAATGTGCTATTTTACTAACTTCAAAATCGTTTAATAAAGTGGCACTTTGGTGTGTCGAAATGTCACTTTAATATACGGTAATGTCACTGTGAAATTCGAGGTTAGCAGGTTAGGTTTTGCGTCAGTCTGTGTCAAAACTGACAGAAAACCTAACCTGATAACCGCGAATTTGACATGGACTTAGAGTGCCACCAACATATTATTCATACGTTTAAACTTCCACAGCCGCCCCTTATAGACTTTTCTAGTAAACATGTGGTATAATGTTTTTATATAAATGTTTGTTTATAAATACTAATACAAAAGGCGAAAAAATAGTATGCACACTTCGTAATAAAAGCAGTTTTACTAAACTTATATAGATTTTTTACACGGCTGCCTCTCTCGGCGCCTCTCGGTACGGATACCACGGAAATAGTTGGTCCCGGATGTCATAATAACATAATGACAGTCGTTAGTGGGGTTGGAAGTCCCCATAAATGTACAGCGACGCCTATAATTGGCCTAACGGCTGTTGGCTGAGTACGAAATAAATAAATAGATAACGTTTTATCCAACAACTCAATAAATATATAAGAAACATGTCACTCACTACTGCATTGTTGGTAGCACAAATTCGAAATTTGCAATTTAAGTTTTGCGTCGGTCTGTGTCAAATAATAAACAAAACCTAATCTACTTACCTCGAGTTTGACATAGACTGCCAATACTTCAGTACTGCCAAACGTATAACACTAATCTCTCAATACTTTCCAAATTGTCACTATGACTTTTCACAGCTGCCAATACAAAATGAATGTTTTTTAGATATTTAGTGAGTTGTTGGATAAAACGTTATATTGTATTCATGTTTTAGTTGCGCTTTATTTAGACACAACTCACTTATTATAGAGGCATAATTACAGTGATATCAGTAGTATTATGTAAACCATAAACCCTTAGGGTTTTATGGCCATAAAACCTTAGACTTTTATTTAATTTATTTATTTATTAAGGTATCGTTAGTAGCACTGTCATTTTAAATTCGAGATTTGTAGTTTAAGTTTTGCGTCAGTTTGTTTCTAATAATAAACAAAACCTAACCTACTAACCTCGAATTTGACATAGACTGAAAATACACTTTAGTACTGGCAAATGAATAACACTGGCGACAATAATTATAAATTTATTTGTCGCTATACCTTTCCAGTTGTCAATACAAAATTTATATTGTTTAGGTGTTTATTGAGTTGTGGATAAAATTTTGTATGGCACGGGGGTGTTATTACAAATAATTCACTTGAGAAAAAACCCCTCTTGACCTGGCGACCTCGAGGGCTCAACTTTTCTCTCGTGGAGTTGTTGTAATATGTATAACAACCTTATCACATATAAAATACCTATAACGGACTCAGAACCGACACTCTCTGTTTGGCAAGTGTATAAAAATCAGCGCGTAGCCATGTTGGCAGCGAGTAGATTTGTGTTTTCATGCATTGGTTTTAACGCAATTTGAGCGATTTACGACAGTATTTTATTACAAGTTAGTAGAAAAATTATATTTATTTGAACATGAGTGCATTAAAAGTAGTCGGTGGTGTGCAATCATATGTATTTTTTTGAATATCCCGCTTGATCTACTATCTTTCAATATGGCCGACATAGCTGAAATCGGCTACTCGAACATCAAAGGCGCCGCCGCGAGTGTCGCTTATGAGTCCATTAGGTGTTTATTCTGTGCTCTTATACTATAAATAACTAGTCTGCACCACTGGAGATACTCATGTTTTTTACCTTCGGTTAAAGACATTCATATCTCCCTTAATGCATAAATATCTATTATGAATTAAGGTTAATTTGTCAACATTACGGAAATAGTAGTTTGTGCAACGAGAGTGGATATGGACATTCTACTCGAGTTGTACAGTGTATTTTTTCTACGAGCTATCAACGAAGAAAAGAAAAATAGGAACCATGGATTTTTTAGAATCTTATTGAACGTTTTGTGAGTAACTCGTATTTACTCTTATATTTCTGGGGTAATAAGGTGTTGTACGTTTCATTAGCTGCTGAACGAATATCTGACCGAGTACCGTTAATCGATTCATCACTAGAATCACTTATTTTTAACTATTACTTTGACAGATTACGCTTATTGACATTTTACGTTACCAATAACCACGGCATGCTGAATGGTTTGACAAACGTCACAAACGTTTGCCACACACAATTCAGCAGGGCATGCCCATAACAAAACAAACAATAGATGAAAGTTGCCTAGGTAACCACGACTAACGTGGTTTGAGATTGGTGTATTTCATATCCGTCCGTGTGTGGATATGAAATCATATTCGTTCAGTTAACTAAAATTGCCTACTTATCCATTCTGTGGATTGTGAAAAGAATGAAATATTAACATGTGGGAGAAGAAAACAAATATTCATATCTCGCGTTGTGCAAACGATATTTTATTTACTAGCATTATTAGTAAAAATAGTATGCAATTTAGAAATGTCATTAAGTAGATTTAAAATAAGAATATGTAAATAACATCAAGGATTCCCTGAGTGTATGGTTGCTAAGACGTTATTTGC
This sequence comes from Agriotes lineatus, assembly GCA_940337035.1. Classification (NCBI taxonomy): domain Eukaryota; kingdom Metazoa; phylum Arthropoda; class Insecta; order Coleoptera; family Elateridae; genus Agriotes; species Agriotes lineatus. The sequence continues at coordinate 28,635 of CALNHX010004362.1, forward strand.
AGTTGTATGGGTACCATGAGATTGACGGAGAAATAATTTGAATAAACCCTAGGGAATTATGAGTAGCGTTTCATATTTTGTATCTATGACGAAATTAAACCATATCATTTTGCTAGTAAATAAATACTATAACACATCAGCGATGCTTAATTTCCATGGCAGCTATTTTTTTTATTAAAGTTTGATGAAAGATTTCACTGACTCGTTTTTAGCAAAAACAATTGTATAGCACAATTCCTTTATGTCAGCGAACTTTTGCTTTCATAGTAGAGCTGACAAACGTCTCAAGCTGTTTCTTCGTTTGCTCTGATACATCAGCTTCAGCACCAAGAGCACTTAGAGCATCTTTGTATTAAAAATTTTGAGTAACTTATTTGTAGGTTGGAGACTTTCCTTTGCCCAGTGTTGGGTAGTATCTAGATCCAATGGATCTAGATCCACGATCTAGATCCACCATATGGATCTAGTATCTGGATCTAGGTGTTTTCCTATACTAGGATCTAGTATCTGTATCTAGGTCATATTTTAAGAGATCTTTCTCGTTCAGATTCAAAGATCCACTATGAAATTTTAAAACTCATAATTTTTTGAGAAGGCTGCATTTTTGCCTTTATTAATGTTTCGCAGAATTTCTGAAATTATTTACCTTTTGGTTAAAATAAGTAAGAATTATAGTAAGCAGGAAGTCATAAATCATAAACTTATAAAGTAGTAGAGATTAGACTAAGCTACTTAACAATAGATGATGGCATCAGGTGATTGACAGTTGACAGGTATTAAGGTAAAACTTGCATCTCACTTTTAAAACTTTTAAAAGTAGGTACTTGTTGTTGGTATTAGATATTTCTGGAACTTAATTTCTGGTTTATTCTTGAAAAAGTAGGGGTTAAATGTTAAAGGCACGCTAACTCCTTCAGTTCTTCAACATTTGTGAATACGAGTAGTACACTTATTGTTTGTTAGAGCTATGATGAGTGACGAAAGTGAATTAATGGAGTTACCGTATATTTTAAACGGTAAATTTTATAAAATATTATCAAAATGCGACAACAAGATAGTGACTCAGTGTCTAAACTGTCCTTCTACAATACAAGGCCAAGTGACTTCTACGGGAAATTTTATTCGTCATCTCAAGGTACATGTTAATCTGTTAATTTTATAATTGAATAATAAATGCAAATAATTGAAATCATTTCTAATAATTTCATTTATAATTAATAATGCTATTTTAAATTTAATAATTAAATTTTTAAACAGAAATTTCTAGGGTTTTTGTTAAAGTAATATATATTTTTTCATTTCTGTAGCGTAAACACCCAGCAAAATTTAGCAAATTCGAGACAGAGAAGACAGCAAAGAAAACTAAAATCGAAAATTCTTCGACAAATAATTTGAACCAGACCACTAAGACCAGCATTTTTCAACAAGCTGTTACAAAAAAATCGGTGAGTAATAGTTATTTACGATACAAATATCTGAAATATCGTACATTCTATCTACTTTCATGAAATTTGCAACAAAATGATCAAAAATTTTGAATTTTGACGTTCTATTAATAAATTTGACAATCTTTGTTAATTGTTTGAAGAAAAATTAGGCTGTTTCACCTTCCATTAACTTTCTAGCTTGCCTAGATCTGATTTTTGTTTCTTTGTTTTATGTAAAAATTAATTACAGCAATGATATTGTAATAACGATTGTTGAAAGACCGCATCATAATATGATGAAAAATATTGTACCTACCACATTTAATGTTTCAAATTAACCACAAAGGTCAAATATAACTTAAATAGTTTTGTAATCAACCTTTGATTGCATTGTAAATATAAAATTATAGCCTCTAAAATCTTAAATTAATAAAACAGGGGATTTGTGTTTCAAACATTAACCATAATTTATTTAGATAATATAAAATATAAGTTTAATGTTCCTTACATTTTACACGTTTGATATTTTCATATAAAATTTTTCTAGGTGGACAAACTCGTCCTCGATTACATAATTGAAGAAATGAGACCTATTTGTACAGTTGAAAAGCCGGCGTTTGTTCGGCTAGTAGAGGGACTCTCTGGAAAAAAACCTTGCGACCGAAAAACGGTGAAAGGTAAATTAGAAGAGGAGAAATCTGTAACAGTTGGTGCTGTAATAGAAGAATTAAATAAATCCAAATATGTTTGTACAACTTCAGATATTTGGAGTACCAATAATAAAAGCTATCTTGGTATGACAGCACATTTAATCGATAGTACTAGTTTTGAACGTATATCTTTTGCTTTAAGCTGTAGGCGATTTAAATTTGCACATACATTTGACAAAATTGCGGAATTAATAAGTCAAATTCATAGGGAATACAATTTAGATCTAAACAAAATTTCAGGAACAGTAACAGATAACGCAAGCAACTTTAGTAAAGCTTTCAACATATTTGCATTTTCTGTATCTAAGGGTAGTATTAGCAGTGAGTTAACAGAGTTACACAATCAGAATGATATAGATGTTGAATCTTTACCTGATTTTGATAGCGATAGCACTTATGTACTTTTGCCTCAACATTTTAAATGTTGCTCTCATACCCTTAGCCTTGTAATTACTGTGGATGCAGTTAAAACTTTTGAAAACGTAAGATATAAAAATATACATGATGCTGTTTTTGAAAAAGCTTATTCGTTATGGAATTTATTAAGCAGGTCTACTAAGGCATCAGATGAATTAGAAAATATATGCGGTATTAAGTTGAAAGTTCCTTGCCCTACTCGTTGGAATTCAATGTATGATGCTTGTATTGCACTAATTAATATTGAACCAAAATTAATTGAAGTTTGTAAGGCATTAAAATTAGACGTGTTTCAACAAGCAGATTTTATGTTTTTAAAAGAATATTTTCTTGTTACAAAACCAGTAGCAGTCGCAATAGATATTTTGCAAAATGAAAAAACTTCTCAGTTAGGTACTGTTTTGCCAATACTTTTCAAAATTACAACTACATTAGAAACTATGACAAACCTCAGATTTTGCTCAAAATTAAAGGAATGCTTATTAAGCGGTCTTAAAAGGCGCTTTTTAAATAGAATGGATATCAAAAAACCTGAAAGTCTACCATACCTGTTGGCTACAATTTCCAACCCAAAATTTAAATTGCGGTGGTTGGAAATTACTCCGTTTAAGGATGAAACTGCATTCTGCCAAAACAACGTATTACAGGAACTTGATCAAACAGGAAATCAAGGAAACCACATTGAATCAGAAATTCCGTTACCAACAGTTGAAGGAAATGTCACTGATGAATTTTTTGATTTTCTAAAAGTAAATAATCAGCCACAAACATCAACTGCTTCACAGTGTACCAATTATTTTAAAGATACTGATACTAACTGTAGTCAATTAATTACGTACCCTGCAATAAAAGAAGTGTTTTTAAAATATAATTGTATACTTCCGTCGTCTGCCCCTGTTGAAAGAATATTTAGTATGGGTGGACAAATTCTAACTCCACGTAGAAACAGGTTAAGCGACGAAATGTTTGAAACATTATTAATTTTAAAGCAAAATAAAATACAATTAGCAATTACATAAGTACAAGCAATAATGTAACAATAAGCAATAATACAAGAATGTCAGGAGCATATTATAATATAGCAATATTAGATTAATACCACAATTATTGTAATATAATGGAATGGTTAGTGTAAGTCTTTAATAAAATATTTTATTTAGTAATTGCATGTTTATTTTTTTAAACTAAGATATGTAATATCTTTAAAAAAACAGACAGAATTTTAAGACTGTCGGATCTTTATAAAAGATCTAGATCCCATTTTTAGGATCTTGGATCTTTATCTAGATCCCTTTTCACATATGGATCTTGGATCTGCATCTAGATCACTTTTTTCAAATGTATCTGGATCTGTATCTAGATCCCAAATAAATGGATCTTACCCAACACTGCGCTTTGCCTGCATAAGCACTTACTGTATTCGACCCAGTAAATGAATGCCTCCCGGGCAGTGCTTTGCACACTTTCCTACGTAGAAATTCGCTTTACCCGATTACTAGATCCACATTCCAGTAATACTGATACCTGGTATTTAACATAACGGTTTTCTATATCAGTGAAACGAACGATACAAAAAGTAGCGAGCAAATGCTAAAGATAGACTGACAATTCTTTAAAGGCAATTCCTTCGGTCTTTGAGTAAAAAGTGTCTTCTACAACCACCCATATCTCCTGTTGCCAAGGGTATATTGACGATGCGAGCTTGTTATAGGTGTACTTCTTGTATCTAGAAGAATGAAATATTTAGTTGCTGCCATTAAATCTTTTGTAAGTGTAAAACCGAGCATCATTAATTAATTTTTTGCTTCTGCGCTTTACAAAAACAGACATATCTCGAAAACAGTACATATTTTGCATTAAAGCGACCATTAATAAGAAAATATAAAACACCCCCAACAAATACGACATCGGCGGTCATTTTGTCTATTTAGCTTAAAGATGATTCCGAAGGCTTTCATGAGCTTTGTCATTATGTAACAAAACGACTTCGGAGTTTCCACCGTGCCATTATTAAGCTAGAATATCTTAATATTTTGCTGTGGTGAAACCCGTACAATCACAAATTTGTCCTTTAATAGCTGTTGGTATAGTTAGCTAAGGCATAAGAACTAAACTTTGACAAATTATGATAATAACCTACAACTAGAGACTTTCGAAAATCCACAAACCAGCAGTTCTAGGCAGAAAAAATTGTTAGCACTTGCGGACCCCTACGTATGAATTATCCAGATACCTCGCTAACATATTACAACAGTACGTAGGCAGAACAGAATCCAACGTGAATAATTCTGAGTATTTCGTGGAAATATTGGCTCAATTGGAAGTAACGGACCAGAACATGTTGAACAGTTTCGATGTGGAATCCCTGTTTACTAACGTACCAGTAGAAGATCCAGTAAATGTTATACAACAATGCTTCGTTGCTCAAGACTCCGAGAGCACGTCGCAGACTTAGTAAAGGAATGTACTACGAGCAAAAGAAAGGAGCCGCTATGGGATAAGAAAAACATCTGGATCCCCTATCGTTCACAATTGATCCCCTCCAACAAAGATCCTTCACCCAGGCTACAGACAGCAGGCTTTTACCAGCTCCAATGTACTTGTGGCAAATCTTACATCGGTCAAACGGGAAAAAGCATCCAATGTCGAATAAAAGAACACCAGAGCCACACTTTATAAACTCATCTAGAAAGTCGTTTTATTTAACACTCGCCCCCTCGTGCCTAATAATGATCTTGAGTAAAGTTACATTTAAAAAATGTCTTGCATAATTTGCTATTACACTTCCGAAGCCTTTCATGTCAATTAGGTTTTTCGATCTTTTTAATTACTGATGAAAATATGCATTCTTAAAGAATATTCTTAAAAATATGTTGATATGTTCAATAGGAATTAACAACATATTTTATGTTATTGTGGCATAACAGTTATATAATTTCTTCATTTTGTTCAAACCACTCATATATTAAAAGGTCAAAAATAAAATTGTTTGTAGCTGCTTGCAAATCTCGACACATGAACAGGGAAGTACCAAACTCCTTGTATTTGAGAAGAAAGTACAGTATTCTTAGAATTTTTGATAAAATTTTAGTAAAGTGCTCACGAATTGTGATTAACAAAAAAGATGAAAATACCTCAAATACTTACTTATGATTTGTTCGCTTATTTTTTTTAAGCAAAGTTAAAATGTTACTAGTAATAGGAAAGATAAAGTACAATACTACACATACCGTTTGAAGCATAAACTGTTTAATTTACAAATAGGTGCTATACGGTGTCGATACATAAAATTTGTCTGTAGATTTTTAGAAAACCAGAGGAATCGAAAAAAAATTAAGCCAAGAACGTCGAATAGTTTTAAGTGTATTTGGAATTTTACATTTATATAATTTCAAGCATTGTCTTTTCACCTGAGAAAACAAATACAGACATTATAACTTGTGCGGTTTCGAAATGTTATTGTTTTCTATTGTATGTTATCTAAAAATAAGCACTATTGTTTAGGTGGTTTATTTCAAATTACAGCAAGTCGCAAATATTTTATAGTGCCAATTTACTTCGAATAAAATACTCAACACCAACGTAACCAGACCTTATTATTTACAAATGTATCTCGTATGCGTTAATAACACAAATATTCTTATTGATCCTACAGGTGAGTAGTGCTAAATTAACGTAGGTATATATATATATATATATACAGAGATATCGAAAAAGATTGAAGAGCACATGAACGGAAATTTAGTAAATTCAAGGTTCTAATGTTCATGCTAGCATGCGGTTTGACTGACATTTTTGAGCATCGCCGTTTGTGGTGTATTAAATTCTCATCTTGCGTTAATTTTTGAACTTGCGAAACTTTATTTCTTCCTAATCAACCATAATTCCATCTAGAGCTAAATTATCTACTTCTTGTAAATAATTTCGGGCACGCCACTGGTACAGTTTTAAATAGGGTGCCTGTATTACGTGGTCACGTGGTCTTCAATTGTTTCGATTTGTCGGTATACAATATTAGACTTACATACAAGACATCTAAGTTATGGAATCGTTTTCAATTAACCTTCAATTTATCTTTAATTCAGCTTCAATTGTCCAATTCATCATGCATCATTATCATAGTGATTGAGCTCAGGTCGTGTTCATGGACATTTTCTTCTAATCGATTGCATGTTGCACACTAAAGAAACGTTCTGAGACATTTGCCATATGCTATTTATTCTGGTGCCGCAGTATCCCTTACCTAAAATCTATACTTGAGGAGCTTCCGTCCTTCGACAGTATGAGGTCAGAGATTTTGTTCCAGATTTTTACCGCCGTATTTGGGTGTCCAAGTCTCAGCGACGACACTTCGTGCTTTGGATAACCTCGTGTTCAAACGTTTCCTGTTTAAAAAAAAAATAAAATAGTAGATCGGTTTATTTAACAATAAATGTAGTTGTTGCCTTATTTCGGGAATTAATGCAAAGAGGTTTGTCATTTAGTTTATTTTATGGGTAGGAGAAGTGAATGATAATTGAAATGTAAAACCGTTTAATTGCTATTTCATTGAGCATTAGTTCCTAAACGTAAAACAAATGATAGCTTTATGTTAAACAAAATTTTTAGTAGTTCGATACATTACCCATATATTAAGGTGAAATAAATATAAAAATTATAAATATATTAAGTTATTCGTAATGCAAGAGTCAGTTACTTTACTAATTGAAACAATTACTTAATTTATTTAAAGTTGTAGTAAATAATATACTATAGGAATAACTAAAATATTTTAAACTAACTATTCAAGTACAGTTCTAGATTATGTACACCACTTTGTATGACTATAAGATCTAAAACTACAAAGAATTTTTAAATTTTTATTTTGTCTTCCTCAAGCCAACGGTGACGTCACGGTATGACATCAAGTCATAAATGAATTTTATTAGCTTTTGCATACGTGGAAATCTTAAAACTTTTGGTCTTTAGTCGACCATTTGCCTAAATATATACATAAAAGCAGTATCAGTTTCAGTTATAAATACATATTATATTACTTCCTTTTACAATAAAGGAAGTCCACAGGGTGTTTCAGAATAACTGTTCCTAATTCTCAGAATTGAGAGAGGGCATGTTATTCAACATTTTTTAATAATAAACTAGTGTTCGGAAATACTTCCGTTTCGAGATAATACGACATTAACGAACTGAGTACTTGAAATAATCTCAACGTGAAAAGTAACGATTTCATTGATTTCCAGCGGTTGCAATTTTTATTAATATTTAAAAAATGGTATTACACAAAAATTATAAGAATTGTTCAAAATTATGGCGGCCATTGTCGACACACAAGGTATAACGATGTGTGATTGACCGACCAATTCTTCGAAATATCTGCGGACGATCACGAATGTCATCAAAAGCAAGAATAATTCGAGCCACTAACTTCTCTGCTGAGTCCACAGGTGTCGCATAGACGAGTGATTTAATATGACCCCAAATACAAAAATCAATTGGAGTCATATCTGGCGAACGTGCACGCCAAAGAATAGGACCTTGTCTCCCAATCTGTCGGTTTCGAAATTGTGCATTTAAATAGTCTCGAACATTTAAACCGAAATGCGCTGGTGCACCATCATGTTGAAAGACTCAATTCCTTAATGTCGTATTATCTCGAAACGGAAGTATTTCCGAACACTAGTTTATTATTAAAAAGTGTTGAATAACATGCCCTCTCTCAATTCTGAGAATTAGGAACAGTTATTCTGAAACACCCTGTATATTCACCCCAAAAATTCGAAATTGAGTTTTCAACAGATCTTCAAGTTTTAGAGTCCCCTGAACTCAACAAACATATTTTTTTCATTGGCCTGTCTGTCTGTCTGTGTGTCTATCTGTGAACAGAATATCTCAAAAACGAAAAGAAGTATGGCGTTGCAACTTCATATATACGTTTTGTGTGTTATCTAAATGCGACAGCAAGATTTTGAAGAAAATTGCATAACCGGAAGTAGGTGTTTACTCTTGTGATTATTCAGTTTTTTCTATTTTTTTCAAAAACGGCTATAACGATTTTTTTAAACTTTGCATTTTTATTACATTTTTAATGTGTATTGATGTGAGATAGGTGATTTTCCAGTTGAATATGGGTTTCTTTTGTTGTTTTTTCTATTTTTTTATTAACTCCTATTTTAAATAGAACACCCGGTCTATTATTACATTTTTGAATTTAGCTTAAAATTCTAGAGAAAATTTGTCTCTTGAACTAACGCTCTATTTTGACCGTTTTTGTAGAATTTGTAATTTTTGAAAAATTGTGATAAATGCTTAAACATTTAAAATCAAATTTTTGGTTAATTATAAAATCACTGTAAAAGGAAGTTGTGTGCGTGTATCACACCAGATTTTTTATGATGGGTATATAATTAACATGCAGAACGTACTACAGACATTATAGTTTTGGAGATAAATTATGACAATGAAATCTAGAAAATACATAATATATTATTAATGCATGATTTTTGCTATTGGAATAATAAAAAATCAGTAAGTCGTAACATGTTTAATATTTTAAAAGTTTTAAAAATTACAAGACGTTTCGCAACTTTCGGTTGCTTCATCAGTTGTTACTAAAAATATTTTGTTTAAAATTGGGTTTACATTTCTGAAAGGAAAACACAGATTAGCTAATACATTCACCTCAATAAAACCTGCATACTTACATTACAGTAGAAATTTGTATTGTGCTGAATTTATTATGACATTTTAATTATTATTTCAATTTCTGGTTTTTTTTTAAATTAAAAATGAACTATTTATAAGGTAACATGTTAACTTTTTTTTAAATTTATGATTGAAAATGCACCCCTAAAGACTTGAAAAAATTTAATATAAAGTTAAAACTCGGTTTAAGCATAGTGGAATGCAGAAAGTAAATGAATTATAGATGAATGCATGCATGGTCGTTTCCTTAATTTGTTACCATCCAGTCGGCATGAAAATATGTAGCTTGCTATTAATTTACGCAGGGTTGTATTAACTTAAATGTTAAACGTTTTAATGACAGAAATTATGAAAAATTATTGGTTGTTAAAATGTGAAAACTTGAGAAATGTAATTACAAGAGTTGTTTATTTGAAAAAGTTATGGTAAATTAAACTTAGAGTGTCTATATCTGTTTTATAATTAATAGTTGTAGGGTTATTTTCTATTTCAATTATTTCTAGGCAAAGGCGTTTTTTAAATTGCTTTCTTTATGTAAGATAGTAGCTGCCGGTCTTATAAACACCAGTAACCTGACGTTAACTTTAATTCGCTGTTAAAATAAACAAAAGCGCCTCAAAACGTCAGTGCTTATGACATTTTATTCATTAGTACACAAATTTTGATGATGAATAAAAGGATCATAGGTGACTGTGCAGAATGCATAAACCAGGAAAACAAAGAAATTACTACATGCTACAGCAAGATGTGAGAATTGAGGAAAAGGAAGCAGCTTTAGTAGAAATTGCAGAAAAGAAAACGACAGAATATGAAACAAGAGTGATGTAAAAAGTAATCAGTGTAGTGGCGGATTGAACAATCAGTGAAATTAAAAACAAACTAAATGGCGCAATAAGACAGTAAAAAATCCAAAATTCAAAGGACAATTTTAGTATTAAGGTTTTGTAAATATTTATAACTTAAGTTCAATTTAATTGTAGAAGTAATATTATTGTACTGGTTGATTTCCTTTTTTAAATTGAAAGATAGTGTTTTGTTTATAACGACCAGGGAGAGATTAGCATTTCAATAAATTCTTGAATTGACGGACCAGTTTTTGCTTTCCAGAAAAATTAAATTTTTAAATAGTAAACATTACAATAGAGAGTTATAAAATATACCAGTGTGTCCAGTATTTTGAGGTGCATCTGCACAAATGAAGGTAGCAAAATCCACGTCCTGAAATTATTTTGCTTTGGCTACCTCCTTCGGACGGGAACGGCAGCGACTTCAGCTTCCGGACCAGCAAGAGTCTACAACCGTAGGGGTTCCTGAGCCTATGCGAGGGTTACCAGCCATTCAGCGCAGTGGGGACTACCAGCATCAGCCATTCCAACAACCAGGGGGCTCCAGCTTCCACAGCAGGCACCGGAGAGGGGTCCGAGCAGGCGGCCACGATCCTACAATTTGAGGTTAGTGCCTTCGAACGAATAACCGGCGCTATAGGTTCGGAAAGTGTATCATACCCAAAGCACGACTCAAAGAAGCGGATTCCATTCAATTTTAATGTCCATGAGCAGCCCGTTATCCAGGATCCGTATTAGAAATTGCCAATTTGAGGTTAGAAAAAACAAATGCATGTTAAGCGTCCTCTTGAAACAATTTAGCCGAGGTTTTAGCCTGAAAACAAAAGAACCAAGTGACGCAGTTTGAAGGCGCGAAAATTGCAAACTTACCGGATAATTTATTCATTAAATTCCTTTTGAAGTAATTACACACGCGAGCTGTCAGCATATTTCGAATTGTATTGGCCAGTTAATTTGACAGACAGGCAGCACTTGCGCGCTGCAATTCAATTTCATTTCTACCCAGTGGCGTACCAGTCACATTGAAATTATAACAAATCTAGGATCCCAAGCCCGTGTGATATATGAGTTTCATGACTTTCAGAGCTAGCTTAATAATTTTCTTAGCAGATGAATGAATTATTAATTGAGGGCATACTACCGTTTATAACATTCCTAACTAGAACCCAGAAATTATAATAAATAATTAAACAGTCAGAAATCGATTTTTAATAAAAGAAAATATCGCAGTGACAGCATTTAGTTATTATGTTATTGTATTATCATTACAGTTAAATCATTGCAATATGTTGTTAATTTTAACAGAATATTTATGTTGTCTAATTGTGTTTTTTAATAATTGCTTAGTTTGACCTATATAAGTGGAGTTACACTTGTTACAATTAATTTGGTAAACTACTTGAGATTGCATACTTATGTCAGTCTTGTCGTTTAAATTAATGAAGAACAATTTGCCTAAAGTATTATTGTTGTTAAATGCAGTTTTTATATTATATTTTTTAAGTTCATATTTAATTTTTTTAGAAAGTTTCGGAATACCTATATTGAAGTGATACATACTTGTTTTGTGATGATGTGTTTGAAATATTAAATTCGTTGCCAAGACAGTTAGGTTGTAAATCTATGGATTGATTAAGTTTGTTTTGGTTTTTAATTTTATTTATTCGGTAGTTAATTTGTTTTTTAAAATATTAAACATGTTACGACTTATTGATTTTTTATTATTTTATTTATTTATTTATTTATTCTCTAACAGGCTAAGGCCTAATTACAAGAGAATATAAAGAAAAGTAAAAATAACAATAAAATTGCTTAATTAGAATAAACAAAACAAAAAGATACATAATTATTTTGAACTTACAGCAGTAGTATAATGTCTGAGTTAGCGGGTTTACTTTATAAAGTGATTACGTTGGATTTGTTATGGAGAAGTATTGTTTAAGTTGCATGGCCAGGGAGTGATGTGTTTGCGTAAAGTCAATATCAGATAATACAGATACTTCATTAGCAAGTTTCATAAAACAATCGATCGGAGATCTACGCGTTAATGTTGAAAAATGTATATAAAACAAAGCAGAGTTCCTTATAAATCTACTGGGAACTTTTAATTTTAATAAAGCCAGAAGTTTGGAATCGTTTATAAAATTGTTGAAAATTTTAAATCCAAACATCAGAAGATTGTAGTTTCTGCATGCTTCCAAGCTAGGTATTTCAAATTCCTCACGGAGCCTAATCGTTCTCACTGTTAGATAATTCGGAAAAGCATTATGTTTTTTATAATACAAATATCTCAAGAATCTATTTTGAACCTTCTCCAATATTTGTTTAGGTCCTATATTAATAGGATACCATACAACAGATGCATACTCCAGTTTAGATCTGACGAATGCATTATACAAAATTTTCAATGATTTAATACTTTTAAAATGATAAGATTGTCTGATAATAAAACCTAAGTTACGCAAAGCTTGATTTTTGATAGATTCAATGTGCCGATCGAATTTGAGTTTGGAATCATAGTAAACACCCAGGTCTTTAACATTAACTACTTTGTTGAGGATTTCACCATTCATCACATAATTGTATGATAATTTACTAGATTTTAGTGTTAATGACATTACATAACATTTGGTGATATTAAAACATAGTTTGTTAGAGAGACTCCATTGATAAACTCTGTTGATGTCCTCTTGCAACGTTAAGTGATCAGATATGTTTTCAACCTCATAATAAAATTTCATATCGTCTGCAAAGAGCAAACAGGTGGCGTGTGCAATTACTTCAGGTAAGTCATTAATAAAGGTTAGAAACAGTATTGGACCAAGGTTCGAACCTTGGGGGACTCCCGAGTTTGCTTTAAATTTACCTGAAGTGTTACCATCGTGTCTTACACAAAAATACCTGTTTTGCAGATACGATATAAAAAACTGTATATCATCCGGCGACAATCCATAATTATATAGCTTTTGTAGTAATATATCGTGGTCAACTGAGTCGAATGCTTTTTTAAAGTCAGTATAAACCACATCAACCTGTTTTTTATTTTCGAACGTTAACGTTGCATCATGAACAAAAGATACCAAATTAGTACATACCGATCTTTTAGGGACAAAGCCGTGCTGACAGTTGCTAATATAGGGTTCGATATGATTCCAAAGTCTATTGTATACAATTTGTTCGAATACTTTGGCAACGGCAGATAATATTGAAATAGGTCTATAGTTCTCAATCAAAGATCTGTCACCTGATTTAAATATTGGGTTAATTATTACCTCTTTCCATTGGTTCGGAAAAACTTGAGTTTTAAAGGAGAGATTAAATATGTAAAGTAGTGGAGTTTCAAGATATGTTGCACATGCTTTGATTATATAAGGCGGAATGCCATCTATCCCAGCAGAACGTTTTGGTTTGAGTTTTTTAATAGCTAAATAAAACTCTTCGCGTGTAACTAAATTTAAATTAAGCAGATTCTGAGTACGAACTTCATTATTATAATCGACTGCGTATGCAGCAGGTGTTGGATTATAAACAGATTGGAAATACAATGCAAAATTCTCAGCTATTTCCGAGTCTTTAAGCTCCTGATTATTGTTTTTGATTGTAACAGACGATTGAGATTTTTGTTTATTTTTAATATAAGACCAAAACAAATTAGGATTTGTGCTTACATCTGATTCCACATTTTGTATATAGTTAACATATGCTTCTCTGATAAGTTTTTTTAACTTGCGCCTTTCGTTAGAGTATTGAATTTTTGTTTCATAACTAGGGTTTTTAATTTTTCTTAACGAATTTTTAAGTTTTAGTGACACCTTTATTTCATTTGTAAACCATATAGGAAAAGTGGACTTCCTTTTAGGTTTCTTAGGAACAGCAGCATCAAGGTAAGAATGAAACACTGAATAAAAATCATGTACGGCATCATTCACATCTGCATGTCGCAGTACCGAGGCCCAATCAGCATTACGTATTAGGTCCGCGAGAAGATCGAAATTAGCATGCTTGAAGTTATAGTGGTATTTTGTTTCCGATGCGTGTGTTGGCTTTATTGCTGATTTTAATTTGATATCGATAATTAAAGTAGGATGCAAAACATCTTCCGTAACTATAGGGAGTTCAGCTCTAGTAACGCTAACATAATTTTTAGTCTGTTCCGTAATTATTACCTGGTCCAACGTTTTGTTATTTATATTTTGAACAGTATTGCATATTTCAAAAGAATTAAAATTCAAAAATTCTAAAAAATTCCTATGCAACTCATCGAACGTGTTTACATCGAAAGAATCAAGATTAATTTTCCAGATACTACCTAAGTTAAAATCCCCTACGATGTACACATTCGTTGAATTTGTATCTACATTAGTTTCAATAAATTTGAAGAAATCAGCGTAAACATCTGGTTTCATATCGGGTTGTATGTAAACAGTTACGAAAGTATATATGTTTTTATTTATTTTTACTTTGACAACTATTGCATCATATAGGACATTTCTTGTTATTATTTTGAGTATTTTGAATGATTTTTTTAACGCTATTAACACACCACCTCCCCTGTACTTACCTGTGATTACTGCGTTTCTATCTCCTCGTACTAAATTGTAAATATTTGAATCTATAATTTCATCGGAGTGTATGTCCTGTGTTAACCATGTTTCGGATACACAAATAATATCATAATGTGCAACAGCTCCAAATAAGAAGAAGTCTTGAAGTTTTCTTTTGATACTTCGACAATTTTGATAAATGACCGATATCTCAGACATTACATCTACCATGAAGAACTTAAATATTAACCTGAAACAAAAACAAAAATATATTAAAAAAAAAAAAACAATTCAAATTCTGCAAATACAAAGAAAATGTAATATGTAACTAATACAGACACACACTGACAAACAAAATGAAAATATTCTAATTAACGCTAAGGTCGAGCTAACGCGGGAGTCAATTTGAGTTGGCGAGTGCTGCATATCTTGACTTATTAGTCCAGTAGCTTAAGTACCTCTTCTTCATTTGTCACCTTATGCTTTTTGTTGTTAGATTTAATCCAGATTTGACCGTCTGATGTCCAAACGTTTTCATTTTTGAACTTTGTTTGGGCCATTTTTAAGACATTCAGTCTAGTTTTTGTGAGATCTTCTGTGATAACAATTCCAGAACCTTTCAATTTTTTGCGATTGGCAATTATAGTGTGGCGATCATGGTAGTTGACGAATTTCACGATGAGGTGACGTCCTCGACCCGTATTCATGCCCACCCTGTGCGTGCGATCCAGTGCAGAACGATCAAGTGGAATACCCAACTTATCCTTGAAGAGATTTAAAATAACATCATCTGTATTCTCCGATTTGATTTCCTGTATACCAAAGATACGAATGTTGTTTCTGCGCGAATACTGTTGTAGATTATCGATATCAGCAGCAAGAGAAGTGTTCACTTTTATTAACTGTTCATTTTGAAGTTCAAGTGAGTTCAGTTTAAGATTTAAATCCCGCACTTGGTTGTTTATATCAACAAAAGCTTTTTGTAGGTTGGTTTCAACAACCTTTGCTACAGCCACTGCAATAGCAGATATGAAATCACTATCCGCACACATTGTTTTCACATTTTTGTCTATCAAGGACTGTATGTCGTTTAACTGAGACTGCGTGAACACCATAATGTTAATAGTATTGCCAATAAATTGCAATTAAAAACGCTTTTCTAATACACTAAGATGCCGAAAATTACTAGACGAACTAATCGAACCAGATACTGGGCGTTGACAACTTCTCGTATATAAATATTTACCCGTTTGCAGAGGAATTTATAAAATATTTCGCAGCACTCACAACGTACTATTCAGTTGACGCCATGTTGCTCTATTCAATAGTAAAAATCATGCATTAATAATATATTACCTATTTTCTAAATTTCATTGACATAATTTATCACCAAAACTATAATTTTAAATTTTGAAATGTCAATTTTCACAACTTAAAGTACTACACACAGTAAGGACATAATTATAACGTAGTGCAGTTGTTTAACAGCACTGCCTTGAAGGCTATAGCGAGCGTCACACAAAGGATAAACTTGATGCTGTTGCAAGTTTGTCATGAAAATGCTAGAATCTAAGCCGATGAAAGCTAATTCCATCCGTAGTTACGGAAAACTTCTAAAACCAACGATTCAAAATTCGAGGTAATGTGCAGATCGGGCCCAACTAATATCGATTTGTAGAGGGCGACAGCAACTTCATTAACGACAAACGGAACCTCTAGGAAGTTCTTTACCATAGAAGGTGTAATTATCTGGTAATAAACCGACCCGCCTTTACGGTAAATATCACCACTAAAGCTATCGCAACATATGAAACTCAACAAGTAGCCGAACCTGGCCACAACTACACGTGCAATCTGTTTGCGAGTTGTTAGCTTTTGTCTTTACGGCAAACGCGGGTGTTTACCTTGCACTTGACATCCTCATCCACGGGGCGAGATCATTGGCGTCCTTTTGAAATTGTATGCAGGAGAAAATACCATAACGTTGCCGTAAATAAAAATGCACAGTTTATAATTTCTATAGATATTGCATTCCACATATAATGACGTAACTTTAATTTATGTGATATTAAATATTGTCAAATTTTATGTTTCTAAAATTTTGTAAAAGTTTGACATTTATTAGAAACGTCTTTTTCTAACATGCACTGTAGGTTGTAGCGTCTGGTAACCGTAATAACTGGCGAATTTGTAGAACTCAGAAATTTACGAAGTAAGATTAATGAAACCTAAACGGATGCATTAAAACCTCAATTTTTAATACAATTGCATTTCAGGACAACATTAATGTAATTATGAAAAATGTTCAGCTGCTAATAATAATAGCATTTGGAATTACCATTCCTCAGTGCGTTGAAAGTGCAACTGTAGAAATGCCCCGTATGTAAAGTTGGCTATAACAATATTTCCTTTATTTTGAAATTGCTACAATCTGTTCAGATAAATTCGACCTCGAGAGGGATATTAGAGAAGAAATACGAGATATACATATACAGCAAGTAACAATTGAAGAGCATGGAGTTGTACGTAATGCATCTCTAGTCGCTGAGGGCGGAGCTTTATTCGGCCCTCCTATCCCGCCCGAAGTTAAAGTTGCATATTATTTATACACAAGGTATTTTTCGATCATTTACGTTTAAAGATTGTTTCTATTGCGTTAAGGTACTGTACTCGTAACTGAAGGAACTTTTTATAATGTCTATTACATTTTAACTTATGACATTCTTAGGTTTTTTTTAAAGAATTTATTTAATCTGTTTTGTTGTAGCCACAATCCTGAACACCCAGAGAATCTCACAGCAGAAAATCTAAAAGGCTCGTCCTTAAACATAAAACAACCTCTTAAAATAATCATTCACGGCTGGCTCCAGTCTGCAACCGCCGAAAATATGTTGAAGATCAAGGATGAGTACCTAAAACACGAAAATCTAAACGTAATAGTAGTCGATTGGAGTTCCATAGCTGGGATAGCATTATATCCGCAAGTGGTAGTATATACTAAGGATGTGGGACACCTCATAGGACAATTTACAGATGCATTAATTAAGTTTGGATTCGATCATAAAAATATTCATCTTATAGGATTCAGTCTAGGAGCACATGTGGCTGGATTTGCTACAGAAGAAATACCGCAAAAAATTCCGAGAATAACAGGTATAGTTAGTTGAGTTCAAAAAGATAAATAAAACAACAGGATCTAAATAAAGGTGACCAGAACCTCCCCTCCCCCTTCTCTTTTCTTCAATTCTATTAATTTTTGGATCGTATAATTTAATAAAATATATTTATACCTTTTTATGCATAAGAAAATAGCTTGAAATGGTATAATTTAGCACTATTTTTTAAAATAAATTATTTTCACATATAATCTCATAAGAGCATTTAATTCTTTTCGAAAAATTTTTTGAGTACATCTAACAACATCGTATTAAATTAGGACGTTGTTGGAATACACGAAAAATAATTTCCGGATATGAATTAATGCTCGAATGCAGATTCGGTAAGAAAATCGTAACGACACAAACCCTCACATTTAGGTTGGTCTACCTACAAACATTTCCAAGATATTTTGGTGTTGTCTTGATTACGGCTAGTGAACTGATTTTTCTATTGGTCATTAATGAGTGTCGTACGATTTTCTATTTAAAAAATAATTTTCTTATGGAAATTGTAAGTTAACATTTTTATAAACTGAGTTATAGGAATAGAAGCTCAAATTCCATATTCTCATGTAAAAAAGAAGAAAACCTAAACGAATTAACAACTTTTAAATCCTATTTAGATAAATCAAAGTCTTTTATATCGTCAAAAGGAACTACATGTGACATGTTACCTGGTATAGTGAATTAAAATCAAATTACAATTTCAAATGATGCAGCTTCACTAGCAACTATGATGTTTAGAACAGGCAGACATTTTATTCATCATCATCAATTACCCCTTTGCATCCATTGTTGTACCAATGATTGAACTTATCCACCTTGCTGTGCTGACGTCACTCCGGAGCGCTGAGGCTTCCTTTCTCAGGTGGTATTGACCTAGACCTACTCCTAAGGCTTTCTCTATTCTCTTCTATTTTGACCTGTTTGTTTCCATTTGGTGACAGATTTTTCTAGATTGCAGGCTCACTGCATAAGTGATTTAAATAATTTCTGGATTTGTCTTTCGTCTCCTATTTAGTCTAGTATATAGCCGGCTCAATTTCATTTCACTTTCTTTCGCCTTAAGTTCTAGTTTCTAATGCCGAGTATACCTTTCTGGTTTGAGTTTTTAGACAGAGGTGACGGTTAGTGATGCAGGTTATAAATGATACGTCATGACCGATAATACGCACTTATTGTAGATTTTCTAGTAATTCTATCTTAAGACAATCATTAGGTACAATATCGGATATGTGTTTTGATTGGGAAAAATTGATTTTTAGATCCTGGCATTCACATCCTAAAGGCTTTGTAACATGCTTCTACCTTCTTTATATTGCCTCTTAGGTATTAGAATAAGCAAAAAAGAGACGATAAAATTTTCCCCAGTTGCTGTTAGATCTTTATGTATTTTAGGACTGACGCAAATCATTTCTTGATAAAGCGTCACTTTGCTTGACACCTTTTTACGAGTCAAAAGTCATTTATAAGTATCTACGTATTAATTGCCCAATCATTGATAAATCACAATATTATCTACAATAGAATGAAACTATAAGTGAAGCTTCATATTTTAATGTATTGGTATTCCTAAATAGTTTTACGCTGTTTTATGATTCACTCTCCGAGCTATTATGGTTGCCTATCCTGAATTTCCAAGGCTTTCCAAAATTTTTGGCAAGCAGCTTACCTTCTCTGCCATTTCCCATTTTGTGCTGAGTCACGAGGGATGGCAATGTGAGCTACACTTGTGAAGTCAAATGTTGCATTTATTTGGGGTTTTTCATGCATCCTAATTTGAGAAATTATTATTATGTTGCGATTTCTTTTCCCAAAATTCAATACAATTCCTGGAGGAAATATTTTCGTGATTTTCTCAAAATCAGACATATTCTTGAATTGTACCTGATAGCAGCATGGTGCAATTTTGGCAAACGCAGCAAAACATCTCAACAGCAGGCGCTAGTTCACTTTTGTTTTATTTGATTTGACTATGCGCTTAATTTTTCAGCTCCTTCTAGTCACGGAGGAAAACATTTTGTCGTATGCGCTGGAGCCCCCCTTTTCGTTTGACGACTTGTATGTTGAGGATTTAATTTCTGCAGGAGATTCGTACCCTTAAGGCTCCATCGCCGAACTATACATTACCGGCAGCCGAAGGTTGCAACGTGGAACAGCCGTTCAAACCTTGAGCAAACACTTGGCTTCCTTAAGGCATATCGCCAGAGTTTTGCTACTGATACGGTGCTTGCTACCGGATGACCAGCAACAGAAGTTCTGTCTTTAACTAACCTATTCCCTTGCGTTAAGGAATTGGGCAACGATATAGCTTGCGTCCTCTGGTGACAGGTGACTAACCAAACGATTTTTTTTAAATCTAAAAAAATTTCGATAAGCAGCTGGAAAAATATAATAAAATAACTCGGAATGTATCGCCTATTAACATTTTCGGCAGGCAACAAGCAGCGGCTTCGCCTTGGCTTGTACTTGCCCACCTCAAATGTTAATAGGTCTTTACATTCCTTGTTACTTAAATAGCTATTGTTCATAATGAATAATTATGGTCCTCTACAAAGTTTCGGGAAGATCTATCTACTTAGATTAAACCGTCAGTTTTAATAAATACAATAATTTTGTTTAATCTAAAAATAACGGTTTTCATTTAAGTAGATCTTCCTCAAATTTTGTATAAGGCCATTATTTCTCATTATGAACAAGTTTCCTTAGTAAAATTTTGCCGCATCATTAACTAAAAGTGTAGTTTACCGGAAAAGAAAATACTTTTCGCTTTACTGTCAAGGCCGACTTGTTTTTCAAAAGCTGAAAATATTCTTAAAATTCTCTTCAAACCAAACAGAATTTCATTCCACAATCTTAATCGCACCTTTTCTAACATCAATTCTGGGACCAAGATCTTGGGGTCTCTAGGACCTTTCTGTTGATCATTAATTACGTGAGCATTTGTGGGTTATGGGTCAAATTCAATTCGAACCTAAAATTTAGCCTTTAATAGCGCTATCATGGTTAGGCGCTTTTACAGAGTAACCTGTTGGCAATGCAAATTGCTAATTCTACCCATTGAATTTTTTTATATTACTTATTTATACTAAATATTTATACCTTTTTATTATTGTATTTACCATCTTTAAAACGACTTTCTTTCACTACTGTGATATTTCCTGTAATATTTGATCCGGTATTGTCATGCTTTGTGTATGTACTATCGAATACTTTTAACTGATATTATTATACGGCTTTGATATTTATGCCTAAAAATATTATTTATAAATTTTCCCTCCTCTCTCTTTTTCAGGGATTCGTTTAGTAGCGCCTTTCGACGAATACCTTTTGTTTTGTTTAGTAAATTGCCTGGGTTAGTTGCTACTTGGCGCCCATAGCTTTTATCTTACAGCTCAAGATTAGAGTTCTTTGTTTAACCTACGACTAGCTCCGGCTGAGAAGTCGGCTGCCTTTGCTACTCTTCTAGTTATCTGTCAAAGTGACGTAACCTCTTATTTTAACACTGGCTAATAGTTTTACAGTTATTCTTGCGTTCCTGAATATCTGTAATCAATACAACATTTTATTTTTCTTGTTCCCCCGCTTATGTTAGCCTAATGACTTTTTAGTTTCACATTTTCTTTATACATTGCATTCACTTGTTTCGAAAATTTAACGAATATGAGACTTAACGGTCTTGTATATTCAGTGGTTTTCTCGATTAATATTTTGACACTTTATAAATGATTATTTCTTCCAAATATTTGCTCCATTGGTACGTAAAATTACAATTTATAGCTGAAGGCGGATTCCACAGCTCATTCGATGTCTTATACGGTCTGCCCAATCAGTTTCCTGAAGACCTCTTTTTCTAATAAATAAATGTTCAACTCAATTCAACCATGTTTTTCGTGGTCGTTTATTTTTCGTGCGACTTTCTTATTCCATCTTTCTTAACTCATTCTGTGAACATAACTATACCATATTATTTGTCTAGAATACATTATGTGTAGTATTATATCCACTTCTTAGGCGTGATATTCCTCTTGGTTTCCTATCTATTGTAGTTTTGATATTCTACATGATCTGCAAATGAAAACAATTTCTGAAGATTTTTCAGTACGTAATAGCCAAAATTTTGAGCCATAGCTTGCTAATAGGTTCTATCACTGCTCTATATATTTTTTTGCGCTTTTAGAGTAATCTTGCATGACCACAGAACCGAATTCAATTCTTCCCCAGGTTAATAAGCTTCTGCCGTTCAGGCGACTTTCTTTATGGATCAGTAGTGCATCAAATATTTCAGATTTTCTGCCGTCCAAGCAACTTTTTGTGAAAACGCTCTGCCTACAAATCTGACATCTACCCCACCAAGTGAACATGCGGATGATGAAGTTCTCCAAACTTCTCTACTTCAAGACTCGTTCTTTCTTTATTTTAGTATTGTAATAAGTGAATTGCGTTCTAATTGCGTTTATTGCTACTGTTAAAATTTTAGATGTCGATTTCCTGGCACTTTCCAATAAGTAAGTGTCCATATACGGTGATAGCGGGGGGTTGCAGATCAATGTAGAACAGCAGAATTTTCAATACCCGGGAATGTCACATCCGACAATTTCTTCCCGGGATGCCGCGGGACAGCATATTCAACACACTATGCTGAACAACAACTCTTCAACTAAAACCGAATTTTTAAAATGGTCTAACAAACTGAAATCTTTTAATGTTTGATTGAAATTATCAATCTTATTTGACATTCAATGTCATCTGAGCAATTTTGTTGCTTATACTACAGCTACGATTTAATACACGAAAACACAAAAACTAAAATTGACTTTAACTTTTCTTAAGGATTGGATCCAGCTTACCCTGGTTATGCTAAGGAGCGATTGAAAGTGTTTGGAGGTGACGGCCGGCTTTGTACAAAGAATGCTGAATTTGTGGATATCCTTCATACTAACGCGGGATACTTAGGAATACCATTTCCTATTGGTCATGTGGATTTCTTTGCAAATGGTGGCGCTAAACAGCCAGGTTGTAGCCCGGTAAATAACAAGTAGCCTATTACCAATTAACTGTACCTTTAAGACTTTTAGGCATGCAGAAGCTTACACAATACCAATGAGTTTTACAAGTTTGATGTCCTAAGCATTGTTTTTTAGGGCTGTTAAGCAATAGTAGATACTATTTTAATTATTGTAAATTCAATATCTGTGTTAAGATGGTTTCAATGGTAAATTATAAGCTTGATTCGTGCGGCAATTAAATTTACTTCTAATTTAGCAAAAAGTAAAGCCCACTTTTAAATTTTAAAGAAAATAGTCCGTGCGTATTTCTTGAATTGTACAAAGTTAATAAATAATGTCTTTTATATGAAACAGGTTTTAGAAAAATTAATAGAGCAATAAATATTGTCATTTTGCCACGATCTAAAAAAAATCAAACGAATTCTGAACAAAATCTGCCAATATGTTCCGAACTTTCTGCCTGCTACGCGTTTTGAAGTCTAAAATTTTATGGTAAATTGATACACGTTTCTCTTTAACTACCCCCATAAATAAAAATCGAGATAAGATCCATAGCAGTCTAATGAAAATTTGATCTAGACCTTCTAACAATTCTTTCAAGCTGTGGTAACGTTGCATCTTGTTGAAACCATATTCATCAATAGAACAAACAGAACAAACTTAAAATGGATATAATTTTGAATTTAGAAGCACGGCTTATCAACTTATCACTTTTAGAATTTCAAAATGTACGTTTATATAGAGCGTTTAAAATTTGAAAGTTGGTTTTGCCACCTGCTAAAGTAAAAATACATTTCATTGCCGGAAGAATAAAGCTCGCAATTTGCTAATGAAATTATTTTAGTCTACGAACATTATATTTTTAATTTAAAAAGAAAAAGCTTAAGAAACTTTTGTTTACAATAGATAAAAATATTGAGTTCTATTTGTTTCTGACATGTTTTTCAACAACAAATCGCTCGACTTCAGTAACGTATGTTATTTTTAGCTATTATATTACATGTGCAGTCATGGAAGGGCTCCTGAATATTTTGCGGAAAGCATAAAAACGAGCACCTTTTCAGCTAAACCTTGCAATGGGTCTGAAACAGATCACATATTAATGGGTGACCCAGTGCCGTTGTCTGCAAATGGTTCTTTTTGCCTTAAAACCCACGACACCTCTCCGTTTGGAGAAAAGAAGAGTAGTCGTTAAGGTCAACTGTATTTCCAAAGAATTAAAATATAATTTGTTTTTTTCTTTAATTATGCGTCCAGCTCATAATTTTTCAATGACATATACCTTCAAACATCCTGTTAATATTCTTGTTCATCTTGTATTAAGCTAGTGGCCTGTTTAATTCCATAAAATTGTGGTTCTATGAGTTATGGCTAGCCCTGCTCGTCTAAATGGAGAAAGAGTTTTCTTGTTACCAAAAACGTTAGCGTGGTAGCCGGGAAACGTACGAGTTTTAAAATCCTTCTGCAGTCGCCGGGAATTGAACCTGGGTCAGCCGCCTGAAAATGGAGCATTTGTTCCTACAGCCGATGGGAGCAACGAGCAAATAGAATAGTTTTACCAACAAATTGAGAATTTTATGCATGGCGACATAACTGTTGTAATCGAAGACCTGACTGCTAAGGTAGCATCAAGCGAAGTAGAAAATGTAATGGCAAAATATTGATTAGAGGCACGGAAGGAACGAAATAGACTCATACAGTTTTGTCAGGAGAACAGGTTTATGATATACGACACATGGTTTAAGCTGCTATTCAAAATATATACGTGGAGGTCTCCAAAAGACGGAAATGGAAATATCATCAGAAATCAAGTAGACTATGTTATGATTACCGACTTTTGTTAAAACCTATTCGGGGGCGACTTCAACTACAATCCATTGATGTGCGAATAAAACTGCGCTTTAACAATCTCAAAAAGAAAAAAATGCGAGAAGAATAAATTTTGAGAAGCTGAAGAATCGAGACGCGAGCATATACAGTAAATTATAAACGATAAACTAAATGTAGTAGATATATAACAAGACGGTATCGAAGAAACACTAGAAAATCACGCACAGGAAAGTTAAAGGAGACAACAATAGTTGGTTAAACGAGAAGTGACCTGAAATAAAAACAGAAAGCACGATAGATTTAACTTACATACATAAAAGAATAAGAACTAATGCACATATTTACCAAAACTTATAGGCGATGCCAATAGACTGTTTCGAAAAGCAATTATTACATGAAAATCTTATACAAAGAATCGGTTATAGAGAGTCCCGCAATAGATAATAAGGGCGGAGCTAATGAAAGCTACAACTACAACAATAAAAAAGCGACAAATCTTATAGTCCTGACGAAGTTGCTGTATAACTATTAAAGCCAATAAATGATGACAACAAACCATTTATTTAATTCAACAGAATGTATTACACAAACACATACACATACACACACACATATAATGTAGCAAAATATACAAATAATAGTATATTACATACCGAGGTGGGAAGTGTTTCATTACTGTCGAGAGATTAGGTAGTTTACCGAGACGAGTAGCGTCGAGGTTAACTTTATCTCGAGACGGGATGAAACTTTCCACCGTGGTATGTATACAATATTATTTGCAATCATCTAATTTTAAAAATAACTACAATTGAATTCTGAATAATAGATATCTTGATGTAGCTAATATTTTTGTTACCATGAAAACAACCCACTCAATGTTTTTTTACCATGGAAACACCCCACTCTTCAGCTATGTAATATTTTTCGGTGTATGTAATAATTTCCTGGCTAGTTTCAAGTAATCATCTAGTTCCCAGCTGCTGTAATGTCATGAAATTGACACATTACAATGTGATTGCGAATAAACATATAAAGTGCACGGAGCGGATTGAAAATTACACGGGTTTGACAAGACGATTCTGGTAGCCACCGTTTTCCGAAGGTTGTGAACCCAATGACTGAAATAAAATTGTCTTTATATAGCTTTCTCAGTTGCGTAAGTGGGGGGTTGTCTATTGCTGGAAGGTGGCCGGATAGGCACTGCAGTTCATCTAAAGTGCAATTAGCCACTGTGATCCGTTTCTGGTGCCATTGATTTGAAATTGCTTTATTACCCTTCTGCTGCGGGAGATAAAGATAGATTGTCTTCTCGTTGGTGTTTCCTGGGCAACGTCTCTGACGGCTAAAGATCTATCACACCGGCCGCCAAATCTCTTGGGATTGTGGTTTTAAGCAGGACGTTCATTATGCAATTTCAACATCAAACTCACCTAATTAGCAGTTTTCATTTTTACCGGCAAAAATTGACAAAGAATCTAGAACCTTCAGTCCGGATTTTGTAATTAAACAACAAAAATTCTAACTATAGCAAATACCAGATACTAAGAAGACTACTCCAAGAAATCAATAAAGACATTGCTGCGATACAAAAAACGTCTATAGAAAATGCCGACAAACTTCGTAGAAGGGAAACTGTTCATCGATATACAATTGCAAATGTAACCTACATGTGACTATCATTCAAAGTGTAGAACTAGAAACGCAGACAGTGGATTCACAAACAAAACTCTCAAATGCTACAATTCGTTTGAACAATAGTGGACCCCAAATTGTAAATATCTACAAAGCACACATGGTATTTTGGCCAAACTCAACTCTACTCATTATTAAACACCCACCCGTATACATTGGCAACTTTAATAGCCACCATACTCAATCGATTGACCATTTTGCTGCAAGCGAATGTTTTCTCGGACAAAGTGCTAGGTCACTTTTGCCCGAACGCTTGCGTCACCCAAGAGTTTTATTACTCGATGTCTTATCTGCGGGCAGTCACTAGGCTTGCTTTAATTCTTGCACAGCCGGTCGTTTGTGTCCAAAAGGGTTGAGTGTATACCTGCTATTTGGTTCCAAATCCCCTGCAGTTCGCACTTAGCGACATGTTGCCTAGATCTGAGCTTTAAGTTAAGTGCTATTTACACTCAGATAGCAACAGAAATTTGTTACTCGCGACAGTAATGATGTAGTTTACGACACTAGTCACTTAGCTGTGAGTAGCATAACACCCAAAAGTAATCTCTCACTGATTTAAGCTGAATAACTTGTTTTGAATTTTTCACTATTTCTGACTCTCAGCGGTGCTTTTGTAGGTCCTTCGTTCAGTGATTTTTGAACGCTACACTTGGCCATGCTTTTGCTACAACTACAATAGGTATTCATTACGTTTTCCAAACAAGCAAGTGTCAAATGCTGTAGCGATCATAGATTAATTACGTTAATAAATCACAATAGTATATTGTGTAACTAGTAGAAAAACTGATATATTCTATTCTACTTATCCTACGCGTTGCATGTACTATTTTTCTTCGATCAGAATAACTTACGTTACGTTATTTTATGAAAAACGATTTTTAGGCCTAGGCTGAAAAGTTATTTTTTATTGTTTTAGCAACGAATGCATTTATATACCGTTATTGTTTGTTGTTTCGC
The DNA here is from genome assembly GCA_940337035.1 of Agriotes lineatus. Taxonomy (NCBI): domain Eukaryota; kingdom Metazoa; phylum Arthropoda; class Insecta; order Coleoptera; family Elateridae; genus Agriotes; species Agriotes lineatus. Next base: position 55,926 of record CALNHX010004362.1, read on the forward strand.
AGCGACAAAAACATACTGGAATTCTGCATTTTGCGGACCGAAAACACTTTGGAAAAGCATAGTTTTTCGCCGGATCGAAGAAAAAATATATTTCTAAATATCCAGCGTAAAATAGCTGAAAATGTAGGAGAGACATATTTTAGTTGCAGAAACAAGTCTGGAACTAGTGAATCTTTTTTAGCTGCCCGTCTTCAGCGGAACCTCCAAAATAGGGCTCTAGTAAGTTTATCTGACGTCTCACATTAATTTGCCAGGCTGCATATAAATGAAGATAAGGCAGCAACATGAAAGCTAGCTATTCTGTAATTCGTAGGTTCCGCAGAGAAGCCGTGGCTCGGGGCTAATTCAAAATCGAAAGCTCCTGCACAAATAAGCCGTAGGGCTGTCTTCACGGACTCGAGTAAGCTCGATTAATAATTCAATAAAGATCACTAAACTGCACAAAATGGTCGCTCGAAATTTGCAAAAGCCCTATCATAACAACACATCAAACCTATACAAAAGCATGCCCTAGTACCTAACTATACGAAGCATTGCTATGCTAAAAATATCACACATGCCCCAGCTACTAACGAAACGAGGCACTACTAACTAACTATAAAATACACCAGGCGCAATGAGTAATAGCTATATCAGTTTCTTGCCTGTAGGAATAACATGACGAGTCCTAACCTTTCCGTTGGCTTGAGGGGGTGGAAGACGGCTGGAGCAGCGAAGGTTTCGGCAGTCGCAGCGGAAGGCCGAGCGAGCTGAGGAAGCGGTGGATACGTTGCAGGTAAGTGCAGTGCTACCCTCTCTAGCGTAGCCCACAGGAGTTGCGAAATTCCTTGACAACTCGACAGCTTCAGGGGCCCAAATCGACGGACTGGATGCCCGCCGAGTGCAGCCGAACGGGGAATACTAAGCCTCTTCAGGGAGGAGTTTAACCTCTCGCAGGAAGCGTCCAAACTCTTCCAGGTAAATTTGGCTGTAGTGATGACTGGCATCCGACAGGAAATGGCTATAAACGCATCATGCCTAAATAAATCTACGATTAAGGAGCCGAGGCTAGTGACAGCTTACCTTGAGTGATGACGGGCAGCCATAAAAGTGCAAGAATGCTGCTGACCTCAAACGAATCCGCAATTGCGAATGACGTAAGTACAACCGAATCAAATACGAACGTCTTAAAGGACACATGTGCTTTGTAGATCCTCCTCGAATCGAAACGGAGCAAAGCTACACTAATTAGCTCATAAATCAAGCACACAGTCGAGGCACCAGCAGTTCACACCAAGTTTAAAATGGGAAAGAACTCAAAAATCCACCAGTTACCAGTTATCAAAACTTTCCAAAATTTTGGTCCAGAAGACGCAAAAAACAGCCTGAAAAGTGTGACTGCAAGAAGAGATATCCTTTATCTAGCAACAAATAGTATAGTGCAGAATAATTGCAACAAGGGTTGCCTAAGCGCCATACACAAATATCTGTAGAAATGTAACCAGAATAAATTTAATTTGTAAAATATGGGTAATTATTCGAAGAGTTGCTTACCAAACTGCTTGATAATTATAGGAGAGAATTTAAAATTAGGGTACCGCTAACCAGACCTAATTTAAAGCATGCGAAAATTCCAAAAAGCCACCTAATGATACTCAAAGCTAAAAATTCAACTAGCAAAAGTTTTCACATACAGGGGTCGCTCTAAAAGTACCGTAACATACTTTTGTATTAGTTAATACTAAATTGCCCGTTATTTGGTTGGATATACTTAGTTTCTATCAAAAGAAAATAATAATAAAATAGAAAAAGTCAACAAAAACTAGATTTAACAATAATTTCCATATTAACAACCAGCAAATTCTATATTGAAAAACAGCAATTCTTATTAAAACTCACTGCAGGAAGTTCCTGCTGAAAAAGACCGTATACATACAGTCCACTTCAAAGAAAAGAAGAGACGTAAGTTCTTTCACCCCCGTTTCTTTTAATAAATTCCGTTACTTTCAATATTAGAGTAAATAAAGTATCAGTAGAAATAGTTCGGCCCTTTAAATATTTGGACTGTTGGCTAAATGAAAATTTGAATTTGGGTGATGATATCAAAACTTGGGAATCTCTCCCAAACGGCACGCCGAAAGCTCTCCCATTGGCCGATATTTTTACTATCGGCACCCTTGATTTTGTATGCCACTAACTTCGCCGATATCAATCGATGCTATCGAGTAAATTCACTGATTGAAGCATTGCCTACCATTTATTTACTGCAGATAAAAATGCATTGTTATATTAACTCAAATAAGAAATTTACATTATAGTCGCAGTTCATTAGTTATTACCATCTCCAAGCGTGTTTCTAGTCATGCTTGTTTTTTTTTTGTAAGTTTGACTCTCTAAGTGTACAGCTTTTGGCTGAAATCTAACCTGTATACCCTTAACGTTACACTAATGTTGCGATCGCAGTTCGAAATGGTTTGTGCTTTTGGATTATCTTAACTTAAATAAATATTATTATACAAGATCCCCCTTTATTTCATAAATTAAATTGATATAAATGCTTTATTGTACTTGCAATATTATCTTCAATGTCTGTATTGCTTATCAGCAATTAAATTGTTTTTATTTCACCGATGCTGCATGGTAGTATCGCCACGGACTCCGCCAGCGAAAGCCCGAGCTAGTGCCCCGACGACGCCCCGATCCAGCCGCCGCCCCCAAAAGGTTGACGCGTGCCGCAGACATCCTAGGAGGACCTCCCATCCTCGCTCGACGCCCCACCAAGAACGCCCGCGGCGCCCGCTATGAGCCGTTCCCCGGACCGCTGCCGGGAAGGACAGGACTACGGCCAGGCCGCGTTCCCCGCTTCCGGGGACTAGAATAGGCCGCCTCATCGCCACCCTCGCACCGGCGCCAGTGTTTAAATGATTTCTGTATATATATTTTTATTTCCTTCCTTTATTTTTTTATTATATAGTATTAAGCATTTTTTTTGTATATAAGATTGGTATACCTATTTGTGTGACAACTTATATCATAGCAGCATGTAATAGTAAAAACTGATAACATCAATCACAACTTCATTTAACGACTTTGTCTAATTTTAAATGAATGCTAATCACAAAAGCATAGAAACAAACCAGTGGTTTGGCTTGAATAATAGTTACACATACACCCGAAGAAAGTGCTGAGTGGAGAACCTGTCAAATATTTTAAAACTGTGAATTGGGGCGACATTATTAAGCAAAGCACAAATTCAATATTAGTTGGCTATAGCACATGGGAAAACATTGTAACATGTTACAGGCAAGAAGCTATTTACATGGAATTATAGTTACTTTGCGTATGAATTTTCCACGCCGCACTTCTCGTTTTGACCGTGCGTTCGCTTTTTGACGCTATGATGCTTTGTCGTACGCGAAATAAAATTTTTGGCTATTTGCTCCCGATCTCCAAAAGCACAACGATGTCAGTCTTTATCAGCTCAAATTGGACCCTCACTTGGTCTTTTTAGCTTGCTCATTCATTCTTGCCGTATTGTTATAACTTTCCTGCTGCCGTAACTGTGTTATTGCCAGTAGCTAGTTCCTTGCGTCTCCATCTCTCTCTCTCTCTCTCTCATGTGAAGAATGAAGTCTTTAGTAGCAAAATTCTCAGGACCTCGTGCTTTCTCACCTCCGGTCTAGGCATTTCACCGTATATGAGGACATTCAGCCAGTCCGGCATGCATACGAGGGAGCATACTTTGAATAAAACTCCTAAACATTTCTTGTGGTATGAGAGTCCATTCTTGCTGCAGTGCTTGAGCTAGTTCATTTAACGTTGCTGGTGCAAGATGTCCCAGACATGTTCGATAGGGTTGGACTTCGAGCTGGCCACATCATTATTGCAATATTAGTGCCGTTAATATATTCAGTTACGATACTAGCTGCATGAGGACAAGCGTTATCATGCATCAGAATAAATTCTGGACAAAATTATTCGGCAAATAGCTGCATATGGGAGACAATAATCTCATCCCCATATCTTGCAGCAGTTAATCTCTTATTGTAAAAATGACAAGGTCAGTACGATTCTCCGCGTTTATTCCCGTTCATACCATAACTGACCGAGCACCCTACCTGTTCACCTGGTGGATGACACATGACGTATAACGTTCTCTAATTCTTCTCCAAACTCGTGAACAAAACATTAGCCCATTCTAAATCCAGTTTAAATGCTCACGTGCAAAAATGTTAGACGAGCTCTACGGTGCAATGGGGTTAAGACAGATCCCGTCGCAAAACGTCTTGCGTTTAAGCCTGTCTTGTGCAATCTTCTTAACACCGTATCCTTACTAATACTGGTTCCTGTCCTCCCAAATATTTCTAGCAGTTACGGTTAAATAGCGATCTTGACGTTATATCGTTTTCTTCGTATGACCTTGACCAGACCTACTAGTATATCTTCCCGTCAATTTGAGTCGACGCCAATTACAGATTGCGCTACCTGACACCTTTCTGCAACTTCCTTCTAAGTAAAGCCTTCTTCAAACCATGCCACCGCTTCAGCTACTTCTAATTCAGACAGAAAGCGTCTTTGCACATTACCGGCCATTACCGAAACATACGTCACATTTCAAATGTTAAACAAATGTGTGCAAAGGCGACTCAGTAAAAAGAACGTTTGATAATTTTGCAATTTTTCAACGAAAGTTCTTATTTTTGAAACACTTGTCTCGTTTATGCGTTTCGTATGATAATCTAAAAAATACCAGAGATATTAAACTTTTTTTGTTGATCCCTTAATTTTATGTCGTAGTATTCTCGAAAATTTTGCCATCAAATATTTAAACTAAACCACAGATTCTGTACTACAGATTTCATTATATTGAGTTTACTATATTATTTATATTTACACAGTCTAACTTTTTAGACAAACCGAAAGCATACTACAACAGAAAAAAGAAAAAGATGCAGCAGAAGAGGACTACCAACCTATGTACTGCCTATTGTTGAAGAAATGACATCAGAAAAATAGGCAACCCGATTATGTATGTATTTAAGAAAGTTCTCTTTAATGCCTTGCCGGTAATGTTTCCATCAATAACTGTATACCCATCAGCATTATAGTAATCAAAACATAACTGGTGTTTTCATTCATGTGGTCTTCTTTAACTGTTTATTTCAGTTTAGTATGCCACATTTAAAGTAAAACTGATTACAACAGTTACGTATTCAGATATAGCTCTTGATACTGATACGCCATTATTTCATCTCAACTTCAAATATGTAGTTGTCAACAGTGGTTGCAGAAGTAAGTACCCACTATTGCCTTTTATAATTTCAAGGATAAAATCGAAACTTGCTAAACAAAAATAGAATATTAATGCTAAATGCTTTCTTAATTGAGATGTGTCAATCGTCTCTTAACTGACATTCCTCAATAGCTTTTATACAACGTACTATGTTTAGTGCACCGAACTGTAGGGAACAAATGATAAAAAGGTCTGTAAACGGCTTTACTCAGGACTTTTCTCGATTTTTAAAAATTAAAGGAAACTAGGGGGTAAAAATATCTTAACGTTCCTAAAAACACTGAAATATAAAAGAAAACACTTGGTAATGTGAATTTCATCAATTTCCAAATAAAAAACCGTTGCAGGTGGTGGGATTCGAACTCCGCGCGATTTAAGTTTCTGCGAGAGTGAATTGAACCCTTAGCAGCAGCTTGCATGCAACCCGCCTCATGGCCCCGTTCTTGCAGCAAAGGAATGCCTCGAATCTTCACGATGAGCCTAGATTATATACAACACACTTATTGTTGCCTATTTTTGTCTCTTTTACAACATTTACTCTTGTATCTGTTGGGTCCCGTCAAGGGTAAAGCCGGAGCTTTGTGCAAATTATTACGTTTATCTATTCCTCAGTTAAAGTAGAAACAGAAATAATTTTATTTTTTAAGGTGCTCACCGTGTATATATTTGACCGGAAGTATATTCGATTTCGTGCCAGGTAGACATATAATCCGCATGCAAAATATCGACTTCCTCCAACAAATAGCTTTTGAGCTATACCGCTAAGCGGCGGACGAACATAGAGATGGACACGCGGACGGACATACATACAGACAGACAGACGGAATTGAGAAAACATGTTTTGCGTCATCTAGGGACTCTGAAACATAAATATCTGAAGAAATCTCGGAAGGAGATTATTTCACGATTACAACACTTCGTCTTTTGACGAGATAAGTAAAAACCTCTGAATAACGGACACTTCTCTGTTCAGTTTCCGATTCCCCATAGGTTTATGTTATGGAGAGGTGTCACTTTATTAAACACTAGATTTTTGAGTCCAGATTATTTATTCCAGCTGTATTAAATAAAATTAAAGGTATTAGAATGTTTATTATCATCACCTTTGATTCCAATTGAGATTTTTCTAATGATATTACAAAATGTGAAATATTTTCCACTCACAAACTTCCCATATGTTTTGTCCAATCTCTCAAAATAAGATTTTCACAACGTTTATAATAATTTTACCACTTGTCAGGAGTATACCGCTTTAAGTCATCAATTCTTTACCTTATTCTTAGAGATGCAGGACGAGAATGTTTGGACTTATTATAACAAGACTTACAATGATTATATCGTCAATGACGTATTATTCACTTTGTCAGCTCGCAATGGTTTTGGTTAAATCCCGCAAGTTCTTTTATGAACTATTGTCCTGAATTTTGACTTAATGATTAATCAGTCATTGCTTCATCTATTTCAGAAGAAATTGCCGAAGGTTTATCCAACTGCACCGAATGGTAAGGTGCATTGCTCATCATGACCGTAGATTTGCCTTTTAAAGGAAAAAGAAATAAGTTGATTAATAATCCACTTCTTTAAACTTTTCCATTCATAGATTTACAATATTCCCGGCCATTGTTAGTCGAGTCAAGTAATAAGTCACACCCTCCCAAAAAGGAGTAACGACTTCCTGCGTGTAAAACTGCAAATCTCTTCCTTTCCTTTTTAATTTTGTTTAGGTAGATTCGTGAAATCACCGACAGAATATTACTATCAATTTGGTAGATTCATGTTTCGTCCAGGTACACGAATGACGTATTATTTGAATTTAGAATTTTTTTAAATATTATTTTGGCTGCAACATTTTTTTTGTTAAAAAAATTTGGAGTTCATGTAGGTACATATTTGCATATATAATCCACCAATTAAAAATAAACTTTTACAGTGTTGTACATATACACCCTTAGATTGTAAGTGTTCTTTAGCATCAATGAAATACGCCTACTTGTAAAAGTTTGACCGGCATGTTTCTTGGTTTATCTATCAACAAGTTCTTCTTTTTGTTAATTTTTAAAAACGCGTTAGGATATTAATTACAATGAATTTCTACTATTTACACGATTCATAGAAGATAAATTGTATGTTGCTGTCCCACTTCCACTGTTCCACTAAGTTTTATTTTCTTGACATTCTCCATCTCCAATGTCGTGCGATTAAACGTATGCGGGAATACCACTTAAAAAAATTCGAGAGGAATCCACGCACTTGGGATATTATAAGTGAGAATATTAAACAATTTGTCTAAAACTCCCAAATTTGATAAGCGCATGATTCTAGTTGTGAATTTTTGGTTTGTGCTTCTAAAAGATATTGCTAATTACACAAATAATGTTCTGAGAAATTTAAGTTTTTCTGACAATCCTTTACTTGCAATAACGCAATAATATGTGAGTCCTTTTGCAGAATACGTTCTACTCGCAAGTAGTGTTGTGTGACAAATTGCGTTCAACTACATTTTTAACACGCCAACATAAAAAAAATCGTATATGAACGGCAAGTATCCGAAATTTATTCGCTTCTTAGATGATAAAGCAATACCAGGTTTTGAAATAGCAACAGTGGGTATATGCGACCGAATTAATATTAAAATTTCATAGCAACTGCCTTCGGCTTAATGCACTTTCGTTGCAGCAAATAAGTGCAACAATTTAATTAATGCTTTAAATTATTGTTTTGAAAAAGTATCAATTTGGTTGGTTTAAATTAAAAATGTTATTATCTTCTATAAAATGTTATCTGAAAATAGGCGGTATTGTATAGGTGGGTTTTTAGTTGCTCTAACGGAATAAAGTTCCAATTTACTTGTAATAAAAACACCTAATATCTAAATAACATGACTCTATAAATAAATTGCAAGTATTGCTTTCAGCCTTTACTCACATCAAATGCTTCTGGTTTGAAGTGAATATTTGGTATATATAATTAAGGTGAGAAAACACTTTAACAGTTTTTTTGTGTTTTATACTAAACTAAAATCTATGTAATCACACGCACTGAAATCAAGATGTTGCAAGATGATCAAATGGATAATTCATTCTGCCTTTCAGATATTTGAATATTTTCGTAACTGTAAATGGATAATTTTCCTGTATAATACGATGCAGTTGTTCACGTGCGGTAGAATAGGCACTGGTGGTGACTGTTTTCCCTTTTTCAATGTAATCAATTAAAAGATGTTCCCTATGTTCCCAAAAAGCCGTCGCCGTAAGCTAAGGAGGTTTGCGTTCGATTTTTTTTTTGTGAATGTGCTGAGCCCTTATCAACTCATTGCATTGATTCCTGCTCGGTCTCAGTTCCAATCTGTTTACACTCGATTCCAATTCTTTAATAAATCTCTCCGTTTAGGAGTAAATAGTGTTAGAACCTATTTTGCTCGTTTCAACTTGGTTCGGATATCATCAATGTCACAGTGATCTCTGCTACAAGTGCTACATTCAAACGTCAAACTCTACCTTTTTGCACTATTCAATTTTCGGTACAGTTTTCGACCGTCCTGGTCTTGGATCGTCTTCTACTGGTTCACGACCCCAACGGAATTGTTTTATCCAGTATTTTATTTAATACAGTCCTGGTCTATTCTTACTAAACTAATATACAAGAAGCAATGCTGTGCCACCAATTGATAACATTTTGCACAATAACTATTAAAACGTCCCATCAGGCATCAGCAACCCCGAGGTGCCAGTAAAAGCTTTCCTTATTTGGGCCATTTAATATTTATTCATCTAAAAGCCAAGTAAGAGGAATCGTATTTAGACGAGACAGTGTCTTAGACGGAGTAAGATCGTCTATAAAAAAATATCTGGGTTTAATGGCCCGGATGATAACACCCAGTATAAGTGAAAACCAGTCAACGCCTTAAATTATGGATTTATCTATCTAAGGGGACATTTTGAAATAAAAATACCTGGTCCTCTAGGTTGGGGGTTGAGGCAATGGATCTACCCTCCGCTACTCGATATAACGGTACAACGATATAAACATCGGAAATGAACTGTGATTTTACGGTTACGGCCAAAAAAATGTGGGACCACTCTTATAACGAATTTTGCTTTAATTTAGTAAATTGGATTTTAAAAATTTACTGAAATAACATAATAGTCGTAATTCTACAAAGATCATCAATTAATTTGTCAACGATACAGTTTTGCTTTAAAATGCCACAAGTTAATATTGTTGCTGAAGCAAGAATAGCTGCTAATGCAGAACTGTCCCAATGATTACGTCCCTCGTCTGAAAGACGAAGTAAGTATTGTAATCACGAAAAAATCACCTTCCGATATTTCTTCAGATCTTCACGTTTGAGGGTCCCTCAATTTGCTCAATTCCGTCTGTCTGTCTGTCTGTCTGTTGGCGTTATAACTCAAAAAATATTTGTCGGAGGAAGACGATATTTTGCATACACACTATATAATTATATATACACCTGGAATGACACCGGGAAAATTTCAGACAAATATATACCAGGTGAGCACCTTAATAAACAAAATTTAGTTTATTTTTCATTCAACTTAGTAATAGATGCAAGTAATAATTTGTACATTGTGCAGGCTTTATTCTTACCAAAAATGGGAGCCAATAGATACAGAATAACTAACTGTTTTACGATACAAAAACGAGGCACAAATTAGCGCGTTAGCTGAGGCGCAGGAATGCGAGAGGTCGGTGCTTCGTGGCGCAGGTGGAAATTGCCCAGTCCCTTACAAATCCCACAAAACGTTGTTGGCTGCACACGCCGTCCTCCTGCCGTTTGAATTCGACCACCGGTAACGTTTTTTTTTATTTTAAAAATTATTTAATTTTTTAGAAACGTGAAGATATTTTTACTCCTAACCTGATTTTTTAATTTTTAAAATTATTTAGTGTCACAAAGTCGACGAGGGAAGTTCTGGGCAAAGCCTTTTACAATTGTTTTCCCATAACTGTAGAGACATGGAACATAAGGAGTATGCCGAACAAATACCAGAAATAATATAAAATCAAACGATTATATATAGATGCGGTAAGCTGCACTGACATCAAAAAGAAAGGACAGGGACAGCAAGACCCTTATAATTGATAGTACAGTTGAGGAATCAAAATAGCCTACATTTTTATTAATTTAGTTAGCAGTTTTTTAAATTGTTGCATATTGTAATGTGGTCACTGAGTGATGAATTAAGCAAAATCAAAAGACGACAGCATCTTATACTAGCTGGAGACTTACAATCCAAAGTGGGAATTAGGCAGTATGATAAAGTGGTAGTTCAGCATGCAAGGATGGACGAAAATGGTGAAAGACTAGTACACGTCTGTATAAGTAATATAAACTTAAGATTTAGAAAACCTTTTTCAAACATATGACAACCCACCAATACCATCATTAAATCAAAACTCAATAATTGACTACATTATTACCGCAGCAACAGGACTGTTTACAGTATTATATGTGCAAGTTAAAATTGTAACCATTATATAAACCCTATTTAACAGCAAAAATAAAACACACATGAGGAAATACGAAACAATGGCGAAGTAAAAACAAAAACGCAAATATAAAATGCAACTGCATGACATATCTAAGAGATTTTTATGAATACAGATAGAAAGCACATCTACTGAAATACACGACGATGTCGTAACACATCATAAAAATATAACGGAAGCGAATCGCCGAGCAGCAAAGCGGTGGAATGATGAAATAGAAGATGTTATGCTAAAGAAACGAGATAACATCAAGCAAACCGCAGTTTCGAAAATTGATATACATATAAAACAAAATGTGTTGTAGTAACTAGTAAAGTTCGAGAATAAAAAAACAAAGCACAGCAGAGGCAATTTCAACAGATAGACAGCTTAGTGGGTGGATATAGATTCACGAAAATGTGAAAATGCTTAAAAAATATGGGAACAAATAATACTAACAACACAAACAAATTTAACGGAATGGGCAGAACATTATAAAAAGTGATTAACAGAAGGTAGTGATAAATTTAAAATAGATGAGGGAAGGTAATGTGAATGCAATTCAATTGAGCAAACTAGAAGTTACAGACAACAAATTAAAAATACTACCAGAACATCAAAAAATGGAAGAGCAACAGGATCGAGAGGTAGAAAGGTGGAATTAATAAAACGTAGCGGAGATTAACTAAGACAACGACCATGTTCTTTTAGCAACTACATTAAACAAAACAAAAGACCAGATGAGTGGAAACTTTGGTAATAATATCACTAGATAAGAAAAGTGACAAAAAGGATAAGATGTCTTAGTCTAAATAACACTGCAAGTAGTACTAAGAATAAATGTTTCAGATATAATAATTGAAAAACAAAGTAGTTTTATTACTAGCATATCTTGTAGAGATAACATATGTAACATATTGCAACAATCAGCAGAAAAACGAAAAGAGAGAAAAAAAGAAAAGCATTTAGGGTTCATAGACCTAAAAGAGCGATAGAACGAGTCTTGCTGGGAACTGAAAATAACCCTGAGAGATCAGCTTCAAAATAAGGATATCCGTATTAAAGCTAATGTGACGGATGTCATGTATCGTTTACCGAAGCTCAAATGGTAATGAGCAGTGTAGGGAGACCACAAAAAATGGTCCGACGATGCAAAGAGCGATTCAGGAAGACAATTAGATGAAAATTGCCCGAGACAGGAACACGTGGAAACGGCTGAAGAAACCCTATGACCAGCAGTAGAGGAGTACAGCTGAAAGAAGAAAATTAAGAAAGACCTAGAAAATTATGATAATTCAGTACTTCAGAAAGTACTATGGCAAGTTTTAGAAAGACATAATGTAGATTCGTCGCAAAAGTACTTATGAAGGGAAAATTAGGCAAAGAGATAAAACAATCGAAATAACTTAGACGAACGTGTAGTTTATCACCATTACTACTTAACGTTTATGTGAAAGCAACCCTGGAAGATTGGAAAAGATATGTACAGATGGGAATTCCAATCAATCATTTATCTTTACTTAACTTTAATTTTGTAGTTGATCAGGTTATAATTACTCAAGAATAATATGATCTGAAAGTTTGTTACAAGGAAAATCGATATTAAATGACAGGGTGTTAACTACATGCAATTCTGTCACCTGGACAACGAAATGGCAGCACTCGGCCTCCCTGATACAGGCAGATTCATAACTTCTGGCCCAACTTGAAAGTTTTTTAATAAACAAATAGTAAAGTAGCTTTGCCAGTAGCTCGCCGGGAAGGGAGTGGTTTGACTCGATAGGTTTCGGTAAATTACTTAACGATGTTAAAAAGGAGCCACATACTTTGAGAATCTATCTAGGACCTGTTTCCTTAAAGCCTGAAATAGGGGAATAATATTTCTGCTCATTCACGGACCTACTTTATGACTTTCTCCTGCAGGCTGCTGAAACTCTTCACATAGGAACCCCAATGGAATGCCGCATGCAACCACATTAAAAGGCAAAAGTTAGTTTAACTTGTTTCGATTGACGTTAAGTATATAACACGCATGCATTAAATGGTCACACGTTGTCGCTATTTCTATATGACGTCATAGGTGGTACACATATTGCTAAAAGAAGTAAGTATTAACTGTTGTCAAAATATTTACGTAGATGTACCTTAACTAAACTTGAAAGACAAAGTCTGTAAATAAATCACTCCGTTATACAACATTTGCAAGAGCTTCAGTATCCATTCAACTAATCGCAAACACTTTAAACTGTAGCACTAGAATCAGAGATTAATTACTGTCAACACAGTATCTGTCTAGGGTTCTGACGGCTACTGTTACTGAGTGTTAATCCACCAGGCATCATTAATGTCTCGTCGCATACTTGCCAGCTTCTGAAAACCTTTTGTAGTTTAAAGATCGAGTTTGGAGAAATCGGTAGCAACGTAAGGATGAGCCTCAACAATCAAGGGGATGATTTACAATCAGGGAAGTAGTGGAAAATCTCCAAGATAAGAACGGAGGTGTGTCCAAGACAATGAAAGCCCAGCAAACGCTTTTTCCCAAATAAATTTGGGTATGATGGAATGTCCGGGTTAATCCGCTCACAGCGATTTGAAGACGACGTCCTCCGATAAGAGAATTCACAGTCATTCACACACAATCTCTCTCTTAGGAGTGGTAACCACCCCAACACGAATTTACGCGTCTCTTAATTTTGACAAGCAATCGACTCATCCTACCTATAATACTTTGACTGCTCTTGAAAAACTCGCGCTCTATTTAATTTCGACTTCTGGAAAAATAGTAGGGAACGTCAGATGATTAATTCGCCATTGGTGTTTTTTGAAATATTTCTGGTTAAAACGTGGGGTTTCAGCGAAGTCAGAAAAACTCACAACGTATTTGTCCTATGCGCCGAAGGTAAACTTAGCACTTCGTCTGAAAACAACACGTGTACGTCGGCCGCCCTAATTAGAATTTATAGAGAATTTAATGTCCTTCTGAATAGCTTTTCGGCATCCTAGCGACGCCTGAAAATTGGAGAACAAAGGAATCAGCCTTTTCTTCTAACCAGTCATCCCTGCGATAACAAACTGTCTCCGAATATAACTTGGAGGTGGCCTGCAAGCACGTCACTTGATATTTGATTCTTTGGAAAATGAAATGCATAATGAGTATCATCTGTCGCCTGCGAGAATTAAGATAACAGCAGAAATAAACTTGTAATTTCAACACAACGGAGATTATACCCCGACGAAATTGCGTCCCATGAAAAGGTCCAGAGCCGGATCTGCTGCATGATCCGAGCTCCCGCTTAATTACATTGATATAATAATTTCACTTAACAAGTTATGCTCCAAAGATTGTATAGAACCTATGAGAACTGAAGTTAAAAATTAAATAAACACATAGTAATAAATTCTTGCGCTATATTCATACTACTATTAAAAGAAGATGTCGTCGTAGAAAGCCCACAAATAATGGATATACATATAATACAGAATTTTAAAATAGACCACTTTCATAACTAAAGCTTAAATTAAAAGTTGGCACTTGTGAGCGCCCAGTATCTGCAGCAGTTCTCAAACATCATAGCCCTTCAACTTTGTCATGTTTTATCTCACGAAGTTAAAGGAACGTAAGTTTCTGTTACAAGAATTTTTTGTTCAGCATATGGAAATCTGTTGGTTTCCAAAAGTTTTCTATCCCTATTTCTTATATCGTTTCAAAAGTTTTATTATTTCCAAACCTAACTATTGAGTGACAGCAGTGCCAGCAGTAATTTCAAATTCAGTTTTTAAGTGTTGCAAAACCATATTAATGATACTTCCCCTCATAAACCTGTACTGCTCGAATCAGTTGAGATTTGGGGTTGCCATTGACAAACATACAACACTTTCAAGTTTTCACTGGCGTTAAGATACAACTCCCATTGCTTGACCAACTTGTAGATCTCCTTCTTGAAAAATTCTGTAGTTTGTTGGCGAAATCAGTCTTGGACACCCCGTTGCGCATCAGCGTCTAACTTGAAACAGCTTATTTTCAATGCCGAGTTCTTTAAAATTCGCGTGATTAAGTTCCATATGCATGAGGCTCACAATTAATATATCTTCCTTTATACAAAATGTTTTCTTCATTCCACATTGTCTCCCATCCGCAGCTACCGATTTTGAAAAGCAAGTTTCTTCACTCACAGAGTGTAGATCTTGTTTGCGATTATGCTTGCCTTATGCGATTTAGAGCTATGTTTACAATAATTACCCCCATTTTCTTCACACATCTGCCCGTAAAGCAAAAAGTAGTATAAGAAACATTGCTTTATTGGAAAAAACTTAATTATAATATTATATAAGCACTAATGATGATAATAAGTTGAAAATAATACAGATTTAAGCGTTTCAAATATGTCTATATATCACTTTATAATCGCAGTAGATCATAACAGGGTTTGGCAGGACACTTCCGATCTGGTGAAATGAAATGGAAGACACGTCATTTTCATTTAAAGTAAATTCCTTTCTAGTTGAATTGGAAGCTTTTAGACACATTACTGATTTCCATCACTGTCATCAACTGACTGCACAACACACGCATATTGATGATGAGTTTTTTTCTTAAGCCACCAACAAAATCAGCTAATATATATGTGAGTGTTGTTATGTCGTCCCACACAGGATCTTGATAGTCAACTTCTTGTGCGCTTTCTGCTTCAATAAGTTCTTCCAATATCATGTCGACATATGACTCACTGTCTACCAGTTCCCCCAAGTCGCCTACACTTTCAGACAAATATTTTCAATTTTTTCGCTTTTTTAATCTTCAAATGTTTTTTGACTATTTCTTCATCTTCTATCAAGTTCGTTGGTAAATCCATCTTTTTTTCACCTTTGAGTTCTTACTTTTGGTTCTTCTCTTGGCCAGCTTAGGTTCTTTTAAAGTTTTAGCTTCTTTTAATTTTAACAAACTATCTGCCGTCGTTAGCACTTCTCCACAATTAATTTGCTTTATTCGTAGTAAATATTACTTCCTTGGGGACTGATGGACACACTGTCATAGCTAGAGTATTACAATCTACTAGCTTTTTTCCTAATATATCTATAATTTTACTTTCAGGTACAACAGGGACGTGAATATCTATTAGTTTCAATTGTCCAGTTAGCAGTTGACTGTAAAACTGTATCATTATTTTTATCATCAGAGACAGCTCCAAATCAGTTGGAGTTTCTGGGTTGCTTTTCATTCTCTTCCTATAATGTTCAACTGGACCAAAGAAATCTTCAGGAAACCGTGCAAGATCGACTGGGCAGATACCAGTGGTAACAAACAAGGCTACAATATTAGAAGCTATTATTCCTTCTTTCCATACATTTGTAAAGAGTTCCACAAATTTGATTTTAGGGAGCCGCGATGTTCATTTTCCCCATTTGAGTTTTACCATACTCAATTAACTTCTTCTTTTTGTTCTCTGAATGTCATTTTTTGGCAGTGGACTTTTTCAACTGTCTAGGGTGTAAATCACACAGTTTCGGGAGTTTTGATCTACTCCCGTCTTCAGGTGTTCCTGGTTAGTCCTGAGAAGGACTGATACTATACGTTTTTCTACGTAAATTTGTGCCTCCCCCGGGGTTTGAACCCGGGACCGCTGATCGCTAGTCTGCCACTCTAACCGCTAGGCCACCAGGGCGGTTTGTCAGGTCATTTTGTATTTTAATTAGCCACCTAGGCTTTAGGGCAGCGTGCCCGTATGTTAAACCCTTTTAGTTACTTATTTGGCTTCATCGCCTAATTCCATAATAATGATTTTGCACATATTTGGCCTCAAGCGCAGTATTTCTCGTCATCCGGGGCACCCCTTTGTTGGTACTTTGACAGTCGGGTGTTAACGCTCGCAGGATTTCCGAACCTTCTAGAATTTACGCTGTTGGTGTGACTGCGAGGCCTCGCGCTGTCTTTGTTACCGGAACTTATTTGTTTTATTGGGCGCATCGCCATTGGCTGTCGAGGGTCACGTGGTAACGCCGTTTTGGCTCACGCCACTTCAAGCGTCCTAACGCTTTTTTGCTGGGGATTCAGCCGAGAGCCGTCAATCTAAGAGGTCGGATAGTGTGTGTGTTCGTGCGGCGCTCCCGCCCTTGGCGGGGGCGTCAGCCTTTTCCCGCCTCGTGCTGCTTCAGCAAGTGTTTGATAAGTGTGTGTCGTTAGCGGCGATCTTATTACGCCAAGGCGTAGCGTAGGTGTGATGGAATTCCATGCCCGGTTCTACGTCGTCACGTAAGGGAGTGTTCCCTTTAGCTCGCTGTGCGAGGATTCCGTTGAGGTAGGACATCACTTGGGCTAGTTTGGCTGTCGTAGCGGCGTTTGTTGAAGCGCCAGCCTTTGTCGCCATTTTGGGCGCATCCAGACCATTCACACCTCAGCCGTTTTAGCGGCGAATGAATTGCCACAGGCAACCTGTTTCCCGCCAGTTGGACCGCATGCCGATCTCTTGGGCCGTCACCAATAAAATTAAGGTATTTGTAACCATTGAATCATACTAACTTCTCGTGCGCGAGCTGTGCGCTTAGTCATGTGAATAATTGCTGAACTCTTGGCATACGTGCTGTAATGCGGCAACGCCAGTTTGGTCGCGGTAAAATTGCATGTGCGCGAACTTGATGTGAAATCTTGTACACCGTTAAAAACGTACCCTTCGCATCTTAAATTGTTGTCGCGAAGTGGCGTCGCTCGCTCATTTTTGATCTAATCCCTTCCCTCACTTGGGGCTTTGCTGTGTTTGCCCAAATTATCATGTGAGCATTTTTATGAACAAACGTTGCCTTTGTGGGACTCATATGTCAAACTGCTTTCGATTTTGTACAGTTATGGGTGTTGTTTAGTAACAGTAGTGCGCCCAACAGCTGATGCTTATCTATAAGAATTAACGCAATGTTTCGGCACGCTTTGCCGCCCCAATGTAAGAATCGAATAATAGACGCTTATCTAATTAAGAGACGCTTTATTCTTGGTCGCTTTGTGCATGTTCTGTTTCAGTGTGCGCCCATCATTGAGGAGATAAATGTACGGTGGAGCCAGTGAGATCAGAGCGTGCAGGTAAGCTTGGTGGTGACATTGTCGTGGCTGAAAAAGCCCCACTTCATGATGTAAGTATTTTTGCCATCACGAAATCGTTGTGTGAGTTTATAATTCACGAGTACCCCTATCGACGGAGTGTCTTGAATACTTCGCCGCCGTCTAACCGCCCAGGCCCGGTTATTCGGGTTAAGAAAGGCTTGGTGGCGCCCTCTTTATTTTACCGTTATTTACAGACCCTCTGGCCGTTACCCTTAGATAATCTCGTTAAGAACCCGCCCAACTCCACTGAAAGTCTAGCCGTCCCCGATTTTGTCCATTATGGCACGCGCCGGCCGTTTCGTTGTTATATGAGCCGGGGCGGTGTCGTAAAGTCAGTTTAAGACCGTAACAGGTTAGACTATTTTTGTAATTCTCTGCGCAGTAGTGGCATCCAAATGGGCTTTAGTTCTGCGCTAGCCTGGCTAATTGGTTCTACTGCCAGCGCTATGTATGTAGCTTCTTTCAGCTTCCTACGGAATCTGTTATCTTCTTTAGCTACAATTGATGTGTTATCCCATTGTATGTGGTGGTCTTCGTTCCAGACGTGTTCTGCGATCTTGCATTTGGTGGTTTCGCCCATTCTAACATTTTTGCGGTGTTCCGATAATCTCACTCGTAGGGGTCGTTGTGTTTTCCCTATGTATTGTCTTCCACACTCGCACGGTATGCTGTAGATACAGTTCTTTGAACTCTGATCTTCGTTCTGAGGCTTGGTATGCGTCATCATGCCTCTTAGAGTTGTTGTGGACTTGAAGGCAGTTCTTATATTGAATCTGTTTCCTATTCTTCTCAGTTTGTCGGAAACTCCTCGGATGTATGGTATTACGGCCGTGGTTGTTGGCTCCGTTTTCTCATCCCCTGTCGGTGTTGTATTTCTGTCCATTTCTTTTAGCGTTTGGTTTAGTTATTTTTGGGTAGCCATTAGCTTGCAGCATTTCTGTGATTATCTCAATTTCCCGTTTAAGGTCTTCTTCCTCCGAGCATATGGTCTTGGCTCGGCTATATAAGCATCTCGCGACGCCACGTTTCACGCTATTGTGGTGGTTAGAATCGTAGTGTAGGTATCTCCCCGTATGGGTTGGTTTTCGATATACCTTTGTTTGTACCGTGTCACCATTCTTCTGGACTAGTACGTCTAGGTATGGGAGTTTGCCTTCCGATTCTATTTCTATCGTGAACTTAATTGATCGGGCT
This sequence comes from Agriotes lineatus, assembly GCA_940337035.1. Lineage (NCBI taxonomy): Eukaryota > Metazoa > Arthropoda > Insecta > Coleoptera > Elateridae > Agriotes > Agriotes lineatus. The sequence continues at coordinate 74,972 of CALNHX010004362.1, forward strand.
TGATTATTGAGATGTTCCAGGAAGCCGTCCAGTGTCTCTCTTCCATGGGGCCATATTACGAACGTATCATCTACGTATCGCAGCAATATACTAGGCTTGTTCTCATATTGAGATATAGCTCGTTTTTCAAAGTCTTCCATTTAGATGTTACTGACTACTGGAGATAGTGGAGATCCCATGGCCACTCTGAACTCTTGTTGGTAGAACTGCTCGTCTGCTTGCAAGTATGTGGTCTTAATGCAGATCTTTAACAGCTCCATTATTGTATCTACCTGTAGATCTGTGCGTTCGGTGAGTGTGTCATCCAGTTCCAGCCTGTTTCTGATGATTGCTAGTGCGTCATCTGTCCGCACATTTGTGAAGAGGCTTACTATGTCAAAGCTCACCATCATGTCATTCGGAGCTATGTGAGTTTGTTTGATCTTGTCTACAAAGTGTTCAGTATTTTTCACGGTGGATGTTGTTTTGGCCGCTAGTGGGGATATTATTGTTAACAGGAACTTTGATAGAGGATGGCATGGTGAATTTATGTATCTAACTATTGGTCTTAGGGGTATTCCCTCTTTGTGTATCCTAGGTAGCCCGTATAGATGAGGCGGTTTGCTGTAATGCGGAGTAAGTTTCATTCTCTGGAAGCTTGAGAACTCCTCTTTGTGTTTATACAACGTCTGGTATATTTTCCGTTCGACCTTCAGTGTTGGGTCTGTGGGAAGTTTCTTGTATTCCCCCGCGTTGATCAGGTCTTGGATTTTCTCTAAGTAGGTGTTTGAATCCATGATCACTGTGCATTGCCTTTGTCTGCAGGTAGTATCTTGATGGTAGCTTCGTTTTTGAGAACTTTGATCGCTCTAATCTCCGCTCTGTTGAGATTAGGTTTAATTCTCCTTGATGGCTCAAGGGCTTTCCTTGCTCTCCATCGATACTCTTCTGCCTCTTCTGTCTTTATGCGTGCTGCTGTTTCCTCAATGGCTGTTATGAGATTGAATTTAGGAATATACCTTGGCGTTACCGCTTAGTTTAGTCCCTTCTCTGGTACCGTCTTTTCAGTTTCGTCCAGCTGTCTGCTGGATATATTTATGACGGTCTTTCCTCTAGTGTTTGCTGGTTTCTTGTTCTTGATTAATTGATCCAGCTTTCGTAGATGTACCTGTTTTTGTTTTTCCCCAGCCTTATTGTAACTTAACTTTGTAGCTGCGTCTATCCTCACAAAGTCTTCTTCACTGACTGTATTCCTTATGGTGGTGTAAAGGTCTTCGATTTGCACTTTAAGTTGTTGTTTAGAGAACCGGTGATAGTTAATTCGTTCTCTAATCAGTGCTTCGCTCGCTCTTATCGCGATTCGGGCTGCTCGTTGGCTGTTTATCGGAACTGATAGAAGTAGTCCTTTCGGAACTACGTTGTTGTCACGGGCTTTACAGAGGAATTTAAGGTGGTTTTCCTCTACAGCGTACCGTGCGAGTGTGGAAGACAATACATAGGGGAAACACAACGACCCCTACGAGTGAGATTATCGGAACAACGCACAAATGTTAAAATGGGCGAAACCACCAAATCCAAGATCGCAGAACACGTCTGGAACGAAGACGACCACATACAATGGGATAACGCATCAATTGTAGCTAAAGAAGAAAACAGATTCCGTAGGAAGCTGAAAGAAGCTACATACATAGCGCTGGCAGTAGAACCAATTAGCCAGGCAAGCGCAGAACTAAAGCCCATTTGGATGCCACTACTGCGCAGAAAATTACAAAAATAGTCTACTGCGCATACAGCGGTAATATATATATATATATACAGCCTGTTCAAAATTAAGTGTGCACTATTGCTATCTCGGTTGATATTATAGCTACGAAGTTGGTTAAATTAGTAAAATAGTAGCATATTTCGTTCCTATTAAAATGGCGCAAACAAAAAAACAATTGAGCTTCGGGTTTTTGACATATGTCAAAAAATGCATTTTTAAAAAATGGAGCCCCCTGTATATTTTGACGTCAATCGATAGCCAATCTTCTTCTGAACAAAAAACTTCTTATACCCTACTATCCTAAAGTTAATAATAATGGAGATATACGCCCGTTCATAATTAAATGTGCACTATTGCAACTTGCTTATTATGGGAGCTACAACGTATTTAATTTTGACCAGGCGTATATCTCCATTGTTATTAACTTTAAGATAGTAGAGTATAAGAAGTTTTTTGTTCAGAAGAAGATTGGCTATCGATTGACGTCAAAATATACAGGGCGTTCCATTAAAAAAAAATGCATTTTTTGACATATGTCAAAAACCCGAAGCTCAATTGTTTTTTTGTTTGCGCCATTTTAATCCGAACGAAATATGCTACTATTTTACTAATTTAACCAACTTCGTAGCTATAATAGCAACCGAGATAGCAATAGTGCACACTTAATTATGAACAGGCTGTATATATATATATATATAAGTTTACAACTAAAATATATAACCGCCCTGGTGGCCTAGTGGTTAGAGTGGCAGACTAGCGATCAGCGGTCCCGGGTTCAAACCCCGGGGGAGGCACAAATTTACGTAGAAAAACGTATAATATCAGTCCTTCTCAGGACTAACCAGGAACACCTGAAGATGGGAGTAGATCAAAACTCCCGAAACGTTGTGTGATTTACACCCTAGACAGTGGAAAAAGTCCGAAAAACATATCACAACTTCTTCTTCTTCCACTTTGTTTTACTGGGCCCGAAAGCGCACTTATCTGTTAGTTTAAGTCGATCAGTAAGGTGACTTGAAAACCTTATTCGCTTCGAAATTTACAGGTTAAGTTTTACGTCAGTCTGTGTCAAACAACAAACAAAACCTGACCTACTCGAATTTGACATAGACTGATAAAACACTAAAGTACTGCCAAACGTATAACACATATCACAACCTGCCCTAATTGGTTTTTTTATTGATCTGTCTGTATTATTATCAATGTCAGCTTGTACCTATAATACGTATACTGATATGGCTAGCGTGACCATCATACAATAATAAAGCAGTATGTTTTGGAAGAGCAATGGTTTTCCGAACTTCTAAAACGTGTTTAATAAATACATCAGGAAACCAATGAAAAACTGTGGCTCCTCCATCCAACGGTTGGTCGAAGCAGTATAGACTGTTTCTGAACATGCTTTGTCTGATGTACACTTTTCCTGAACTGCTGCGCCCTTAAAAACAATAAGTGGTAGAAGATATCCGCCATCTGCAAATAAGCAAGCTAAAACGGTTGTTACGTCTCTGGCTAAACCACCAGATTCTCTGCCTAAACTTTTTATCTTTTCACCTATAGCTCGCATACGGGATAGATCATTGTTGAAGCCACTTTCATCGGCATTAAATATTAAACACTCTCGGTTTGGTGGACTTAGTCCAGTTTTGTTTGAAAGTGGTTTTAATTTATCATAAAAATCATAAATAATATTTGGCTTTTTCGAGGTTTTCCTACATTTTTGTTAGTGTTCGGGCTTCTTTAGTGGGAGTCGTGGATCCCTTTTCATAAAGGATGAATACCCGTCTTGGCCAGGTGGATTTTCTTTAAACGGTGACTTTATATTATTTATTTGGACATATTGAGCAACCAACTGAAGTAATCCTTGTTTGTCACAAAGATAGCCTATTTGAGTTCTGGCGATTAAACATTTTTCCAATTCATTTTCAATAACTATGAATAAAACTCGAGCACGCTCAGCACCTTTTTTTACAGGCACATTTCTTTTTCTAAATCGATGAAAAATTACGGATATTGGTACATTATATCTTTCTTCTGCATCTTCTATACCTTTTAATGTGTAGGTTGTCTCAAGTTTATGTAAACATGAAATCAGTTGGTAACGCATGGTTTCTAACCTTAAATTCGAATCGGATAACTGTATTCACGACTTTCACAAACCTGCTACGCCATTTAAATAATCGTACATCGTGATTTAAAAAAAAATTACACAGTAAGTATGTCTTACGCACTTTCAAATGGTTTCACAACTTTTTTCCGCACATCCAATTAACACATCCACCACAACTGTTAAACTGAAAATATTGCTGTCAAATCAAAGTCACAGCACCTATAACCATAGGATATAATATTCTTGGAACCCAAACACCACTATAAAGAAAGATGTTGTAAAATTGACGTTTCCAATTACCCCGTGCTTACAATTACTCCAACTGGTCCTACTTAGTTAACTTTAACATTATTGGCGTGGAAGATAAAATAAAACAGAACTGTCATTGTCATTGTCACTGCGAATGAATTATTTATTGATTGCGTTTGAAATTCCAACTGTACAAGAAACAGTTCTCGCTAAACTTAAATAACTGACAGCTCAATGACTCCTCATATTACTTTTATTCTGGTAAGTGTGTAATAAGAGCAAACTACTCGTAACTAATCCATAGCTCCTACCGGTTATATCATACTATTTAACCTAAACACATCGATCCTGGCTAAAGAATTAATAAATTGCAAAAAAAAACAATTCGCAACAATAACATCTCGGCAGGCAACTATAAATTTAATCGTAGTGCTTTTAAATAAAGTAGAAACATATGTATCCTAACAATATATTTCAGTTCAGAACCTAAAAGCCAAACTATATTTGTTTTCTAAAAGAGTGGCTGCTTATTTTTCAAAATATATGATTTGATACCTATTTAAGTAAGTGGAAAGTGGCTACCAATCTTTAGAATTTATAAATGTTTTAGATAAAAATTAATTAATTATGAAAGCCATGCTACTGTTAATAATAATGTTAAAATGGAAAGCCGTTTTTCTTCTGAACACGGAAAAAATTAATATTCAAAATGCAACCACTACAATGCACCCTCAAACTACAACTGGTAAAACGGACTCCCAAAGTACAACTGAAGAAATAGTAGTCATTCAAAATACAACCACTACAATGCATACTCAAACGACAACTGGTAGAAAGGACTCCCATAATACAACTGGTAAAAAGGACACTCAAAGTTCAACTGAAAAAGTGGTTATTCAAAATACAATCACTACAATGCCTACTCAAACGACAACTGGAAAAAATGACATTCAAAGTACAACTGGTCAAATGGACCTTCAAAACACAAGTAGTAAAATGGACAATTCCAAACCTAAAATTCCGGGTATGTAAAAATACGTACACAGACATTTTATTTGTTTTCAAATTGCTTTTGTATTGTGTTTAGATAAAAGGGAAGTGCTTCCCTCTCTGGTTGAGATTATAAGAGGCTCCTGCGGATATAAGCCTTTCATAATTAAAAGAAGAGGAATAATAGGCAAGGTGTATTGGAACTCCGTGCCTCCATTCGTGGACTTTCCCTGGCCCATTGTTAGATATGATTTGTACACTCGGTATTTATCGTTGTTTAGGTTTTTTTGTAATATATTTATAATAGTAATTACGCCAACTTGGAGCGTTATTAATTGATTAGTTTTTATAGCTCAGTTATTAACTATTCTATCGCCAGCATGGCCGAGCGGTTAGGGAGTTCGACTGTGGTGCTACGGTGCGGGGTTCAATTCCCACATCTGGCAACTGGCAAGCGGCCCACCCAGTCGCTTTAAAAATTGGGTACCGAAACCACGGTTGTGGAAGTAGGGAAAGTAAGGCAGTCGTCGAAGGCGTGATGCTAACCACATCACCCAGTACCCCGTTAACGTGTACCAGATGACTGGGTTTCGGAAAGAGATAATTCGGCGACCTTGACTCGCCGAGTCTCAGGCCATATTCCTACGTGTGGAATGGAGCGCCCTGAACTTTACTTTTTTTTAACTATTCCAAATTACGAAATGCTATGACATTTCAATCATATTCGTTGCTTTTTAGACAGAATCCAGAACGCCCGCAGCGTATCCGAGAAGGATGCCTAGATATATCATTCTTAAACGTTAGTCAGCCGCTTAAAATAATCGTTCATACTTGGATACAAAGTTCAACTAGCGAAGAGATATTATACATTAAGAATGAATACTTAAAATACATGGATGTAAATGTGATAATAGTGGACTGGAGTTCCACAGCGAAAGACGTTTTTTATCCATTAGTGGTAATACAAACTAAGGATGTAGGACGTATCGTAGCTAAATTTATAAGTGCATTAATTGGGTTTGGAGTCAGTAACGAAAATATCCATCTTATAGGATTCGGTATAGGAGCACACGTATCTGGATTTGCTGGAGAACAATTCCCGAAGAAACTTAAAAGGATAACAGGTATAGTTAGACGCATGGACAGTAGCAACGCGTAATACGAACGAATAACAAAGAGACATAGGTACATCTTTGATACACGACAGACAGCAGTAATTCTTAGAACGTATAATGTGATGCGGTTTTTTTAAGCGGTGGATCCAGCCTACTGCGGCTATCCTGCGGGACAACCACTAAAAGCTTTTGGAGGTGCAGGTCGACTTAATGTGACCCATGCTGAATTTGTGGACTGTATTATGACCAACCAAGGAAATATAATAGTTTTCTCTTCTTGCCATGCACAGTTCAATGTAAACTACAACAGCTTCGGTACACAACCAGGATGTAAAGATGTAAGAGAAGTGTTGACAATTTATTGATTGCTTACTAATTTATATCGTACATGCAGTATATTGCCTAATACTAATCAATTGCGCAAGTATTCTTAAGTGACAACATTAGATTTATCTTGAAGATCTAAACGTAGAAATGGAAGATTCTTCTTTTGCCCATTTTCTATCCTTTCCATTTTTGGATATAGGCCTCCCCCATCTGGTTCCAGTTTTCCCTGTTTTGGGCCGATCTTTGCCACATGAAACCTGCATGTTTCACTATGTCGTCTTTCCATCTTTTCTGTGGCCTACCTCTTGATCTTTTTCCTATATATGGTCGCCATTTCCCTATTTGGTTATTTCATCGTTGGTCTTGTATACGTGGGATACGGAAAGTTCGTTCCCCACATTTCGTTCCCCACATTTCGTACCCCACATTTCGTTCCCGAGATATTTCATCTCCCCACATCTCGTACCCGGAAACTTCGTTCTCGAATGAGCTCAATTTGTCCCCTAGATTACAGGGTGTTGAAAAACAAGTGCAGCGATCGGAATACAGTTAAAAAATGAAAGATATTTTAATTAATTTATTTATTATAATAAACTTATGAGAACAAAATAAATTGTATTTATTAAAAATGACGTTTTAATCTAAGTATCTTCCTGATAGTTTGTATAGGGCCATAATTTCTCATTCTGGACAACTTTTCTTAGTAATATTTTGCTGTATCGTGAACAAAAAGGGTGGTTTACCTGAAAAGAAAATAGTTTTTGCATAACTGTCAAGGCCGACTTTGAAAAACTAAAAATTTTCTTAAAATTCTCTACAAACCGAGCAGGAATTATAATTCCTATAACATTTTTATGTAAAAGTAAAAATAAAATGTAATTCCCTCTTGTAAACTCAAGCTGGGGTCATACTGTATATAGTTCTTATAAGTTTATTATAATAAATAAATTAATTAAAATATCTTTTATTTTCCTAACTGGACTCGTTTTTCAACACCCTGTAATCTAGGAGACAAATTGAGCTCGCTCGGGAACGAAGTTTCCGGGTACGAGATGTGGGGAGACGAAATATCCCGGGAACGAAATGTGGGGTACGAAATGTGCGGAACGAAATGTGGAGAACGAACTTTCCGCAAACCGTATACGTTCGTTATGTCCGGCCCATTTTCATTTTTGTCTCGCTGCTTGATCAGTGGCATCTATGGCTTTTGTTTTTCCTCTTATCCAGTCATTTCTTTTCCTTTTCTTTGCGTCTTTCTTATCTTGTCTAGGTTTGATACTGTAAACGTTCATGTTTGAGCTCCATATGTAATGCTTGCTAGTATACACAAGTTAAAGACCCTAATCCTCAGGTGTAGAGGAATCTTTTGGTTTTTAGGATATCTGAGAGTTTCCCAAAAGCCGCCCAGCTCATTCGTACTCTTCTAGCTATTTCGGCTGTTTGATTTTCCTTACTTGTTTTAATTACTTGATATATATTGCTGTGTTATTTACAGGTCACGAATCACTACAGCCTTTTAAGGTCAAACATTTTAATTTTGTTAGCAAATAGTACTAGGTTAAAACGATATGTTTCAAATTAAATAATGAATATAAACACTGCTGGCATGTGACTCAATGTGAAAGGATTATAACAGTAATTTAAACGTCAGTAGTCATAAACAAATACAATTTAATAGTTCTTAGCAAGGCCAAAGGGTTAGATTGTCATTAACTAACACAAAATAATGCAAATATAGTCTCAAATCAATCCATTAAACGAGCATTCAATTACACCAAAATTATAATTGGGCAAGTGCACGGAGGAGGTGCGAAACACCTGTGATATAGTGCAACAAGTGTATTTCCGGTGAACGGGTAATGCAGTGTGTGTGCGCGGTAATCCCACGTCGACATCAAGCTGGAAGGACCACCTGCACAGGTTCCAGGCACTGTAGCAGGCAGTAACATGGAGCAGTTCCAATCAAGGGCGAATTCTCCTGAAATAACAATAGCCACGTGTAATAGCTGGAAACATCAACAAAAGCTAATCACACCTGGGTTAAACTGGGATATCAACGCTAAGGACAAATAAGGCCGGAATGTCGTTGCAGGTAGCGTTCCTCCAAAGCAATATAACGTAATCACCAGGTGCATGGATCGTCAGCAATTCAAATGCATCCACAAAGGGATGTTAGTTAGCGTTCCTCCAAATGAATATAACAGGATCACCAGGTGCCATTGTGTGTCAGCGGTTCTCCAAAACGAGTGCCAAGGGTGTATATTAGTCAGGGAGACCTGTACATATAATTAAGTTAGCGAAATGAGTAGATTTAATGTTTTAGTTATTTAATTAGTTACTTGGTTCATTTTTCCCGCTCTATTTTTGTGAGCGTGGCGTGCATAGAAAAGCCCGCGAAATTACACAATAGATACAGCATTTGTTAATGGGGGCTATTTCCTGCCATATATTCTAGTGACAAGCAATATTTCAAGATGCAGACAGTAACGAATCTTTGTCAAAATTTCCCGTTAATTTAGACGTGTTTGTAACGGCCATTTGACGCAAAACTGAACCTAATTGACCCAACGGAAAAAATTTGCGCCATGTGGCATGTTACGGTCCAGTTAGAAAGGATTAGCCGAGTATGGGGGTTTCAACCCTTCTATATAAGCCTTTTCGCGCCCTTGAGGAAGGGCTTCGCTTGGCTTATCTGCTGATATGCGGGTTGTTATGTCATAAGCCGATGAATTTGTATCACGTTGTTGTTACTTGACAAGCGTTGAAAATAAAACGAGTGTTTTTTCTAAGTGTTGTTTGGTTTCTACACGAGTACTACTAGTCAAATCACCTTACCTGGTCGACGAGGGGTTCTAGCATCCTTAGGTGGACAGCATAACATGAGGGTAACACTAAAGAAGCACAAAACCGTTGCCGACACGCACCTAACACCTGTTGATGACATCTCGACCACGGCCGTAGAAAGTTGAATTCGCGCCGGCGCACAGCAGGGAGTCCAGGTCCGTACTTCGCATTTGGTAACGTTCTCTGAGTTATTCTGCTGCATGAATTGCCCGAAAATTTTGGTTTTAATGCCGTTATAAAAGTGTAAGGAATGATTTGAGAAGTAGGATTATATCAAATCAATAATCTCTTTGACCATCAACCCCTAGGAACCCGCGAAATAAGAATTAATCTGTATAAATTTCTATAACCCTGAATTTTAAATTGAGTCACATGCAGATTATTTACTAAACAAATAAGAGCTGTTTGTGGTATCCCAAGCCTATGCTTCGTGAGCTAAAATAAAAGTACAGGTAAGGTGTAAAATTTCACTCAGGCATCCCCTTTTGTGCGAGGGCTTAATAAGCAATTAAGTAATTAGCGATTAAAGAAGGGGGGTGTAAACTTAAGGGGTATCACGGCAATATATATATATATATATATATATATATATTCTGTTACTCGCTCTATTGTTCTTCACTATCATTTATTGGTAATCAGAAGTATATCGTCTGCGTATCTAAGGTTGTTTAGGTATCTGCCGTTGATACAAATTCCTTTACCTTCCCAGTTCAATGTTTTAGATATATCTTCCATAGCCAGAGTGAACAGCTTGAGCAAAATCCTGTCACCCTGACTTACACCTCTGTCCATCCGTATGCGCTCCGTTTTTACTTAATCATCTAGATGTACTATCATTGTTGCTTCTTGATAAATATTATGTATCAAGTCTCGGTATCTGAAGTCGATTCTGCTGTTTATCAGTGTTTCTTCTACTGCCCATAGTTCGATGCTGTCGAATGCTTTCTCATAGTCTACGAAAGCCATATGTAGGGGGAGATTATACTCGTTGGTCTTTTCGATTAATATTTTTAGAGTGTGCAGGTGGTCGTATGTGCTATATGATTTCCTAAAGCCAGCCTATTGGACAGGTTGGTAATTATTGAATTTGTTTGTTAGTCTATTGTTTATTATTCTTCTGAACGTTTTGTATAATTGCGACAGTAGTGATATAGGCCTGTAATTATCCAGTTTCTTTGGATCTCCTTTTTTATGTATTAGGGTAATTTTGGCATCCTTTCATTGTTTTGGTATGTTACCTTCGAAAACGCATTTATTGAACAGTATTTTTAGGTATGACCCTACTTTATTTCCTCCTTCCTTTTGCATTTCAGCTATTATCTGGTCTTCTCCTGCTGCTTTATTTCTCTTTGTTTTCTTTATAGCTCACGCTATCTCATCTTCATTCATTTCTGGCATCTCCTCTGAAGTTACATTTGTTACTTTTTTTTTCTAGTTTCTCTTTTGATTGTAGTGGAGGAGTGGTTTTTTGATCTATATAGGTTTGTATAATATTCTTCTGTTATCTGCACTATTTTATCTAGGTCTCGTTCTTCAGCGTACTGGTTTTTGAGCATAGTAATCTTTTTCTTTCCCAGTTTATATTTCATGAATTTTACTTTACGATTTTCTTCTATAACTTTCCATTTCAATCCAGAAATGGAAGATTACTGATCTATATTTCCAATTAAAAACCCGATGTAGTGAAGGTTTCTTCTTTAATAGTTTAATAATAATAATAATAATAATAATAATGACATTATAAAATAATTATACTAACATCGACACATATCCCTGTGTAACAAATGGTGCTTTGATTTTTAATAACGTATATTTATTTAGCAATTAGCAGCGGATTGCAGTCACCGAAGGGCTCTTGCGTATTTTGGTGAAAGCATAGGACTAAGCGACTTTCCATCTTACAAAAACAACAAGACTGAAGAAGTTTTAATGGGAGATCCATTGCCTTTATCTACAAGAGGTATATATTGGACTTACACGAACGTTAAATTTCCGTATGGAAAAAAGAAAGAGTAACTATTGAAATAACTGTATATATTTACAAGAAATGTAAATACATGTACTATGATGCACCTGATAATAAACGCCTGGATAAAATTGAACCGTTCTTTCATTATATGGTAAAAATGCTAGTAACTAAAAATTAATATACAGGGTTATTCCATTTCGAGGCTTGCCATTGGGATTTCGAAAACGGCAGAAGATACAGGGTCGGTTAAATTGGGGCAAACTTGCAGATTTTAATTATGACAGGTATTAAAAAACTAATCCTAGCCGCTTTAACGTTTGAGTTATACCCAAAAAGCAAAATTTGTTGTTTTCGGTTTTTTAGTTATATGCATGTTCGTTATTCTGTTACTTAGAACAAAACTGACGTGACATGTTAGGAAACTTTTTCTATTTTTATTGATATAATATTTGCTACACTTATCTTCATAAATAACAGAGATGTAAAGAGTATGTTTTTCTATTGTTGACTGTGATTGTTTAATCGAAAAACTAGCTCAATATTTCTCACCGAGCTCGGTTATTTATGAAAATAAGTGTAGCAAACCTAATAGCAGTGACCTTTTACTGATGGTCTTAATAGCCTTAGCCATTCTTAAAATAAGAATGTTAGGATCAATATCGCGATAATTATGACTATAAATGAAAAACTAATATCAGATTTGTTGAAGTTTAACTTTAAACAGTTTTGTTTGAAGTAACATAATAATCAATGTATAACATTATCATCATCTTCGTCAAGGATTAGGCACTATGGCCTGTTTCCGGTTCAGGACGCCGGCGCCGTCTCATCTCCGGTATCCCCTTAGTCCGGTCGAGAAGCCAAAGCCAATGGGCTTTTTGAGGGACCTTTTTTATTATTGCAATTAATTTTGACATATTAAGGATGCAATTTAGCGTAGGTGCCACTTTTACATTTTTGACGTTTGGTCGCCATTTTGAAAAATGGCGGCTGGCCTTTGCGCGACGAGAAAATACAAATATCTCCCAAACTACTTGGTCAATTTTCATGTTTAAGGTACCGTTGGATAGGTATGAAACTACTCTATATGTTTTACAAGTTATTGCATTTGAAAACAAAGAAACCAAAAATATACTAGGAAATTTTTTATTAAATTTTGTAAATTTATAATTTATTGGTGCACTACGCTTTTCTTTCTTCTTTTTCAGTAAAGAATAACAATTGTTAGAACAATTTCCCTAATATAGTGCTTGCTGCATTTTTAGCTCAAATCTTAGCATTTTCCCGATTCATCATCATCATCATCATCCAGCCAGTATTGTCCGCTGTCGGACATAGGCCTCCTCCAGATCTTTCCAAATTCCTCTATCTTGTGCAGTTGCAACCCAGTTTGTCGAAATCCTTTTCAAATCGTCCGTCCATCGGGTGGGTGGTCTCCCTCGACTTCGCTTGTCAGCCCTCGGCCTCCACTCAATAATCTTTTTTGTCCATCTTCCATCTGTCTGCCTCGCCACATGGCCAGCCCATCGCCACTTCGATTTGGCTATCTTTTCTATTACGTCCTCTACTCCCGTTCTTCTACGTATTTCTTCATTTTTTATTTTATCTTTTAGTGTTATTCCCAACATCGATCTTTCCATCTTTCGTTGGGCAATACTCAGTTTTCTTGTTGATGTTTTTGTCAGGGTTAGAGTCTCTGCGCCGTAGGTAAGCACTGGCAGAACACATGTATTGAAAGTTTTCCTCTTTAAACTCAGAGGGATGCTATCTTTAAAGATGTATCTGAGTTTGCCGTACGCCGCCCAGCCTAGATTAATTCGTCTCAGGAGTTCGCAGGTTTGGTTATCCCTGCTGATTTTAACCTCATGCCCCAAATATATATACCTCTCAACTAGCTCTATTTCCGCTCCTCTGATGTGTATATTTCCATTAGGGACTAGATTTGTCATTAACTTTGTCTTGGTGTAGTTTATACTTAGCCCCACCATCCGTGTTACGTTTTGCAGTTCTTGTAGCATTTCTTTAGCTTCGCCTAGATTGTCTGTAATCAACACTATGTCATCTGCGAATCGCAAGTTGTTTAATTTTTCGCCGTCTATATCTATGCCTTTGTTCTCCCAGTTTAAAGATTTAAAAGCGTGTTCCAGAACTGCAGTGAATAATTTGGATGACAAAGTGTCGCCTTGTCTGACACCCCGCTTGATGCTAATTTCTCGTGTGGTATCATGAAGTTTTATGGTGGTTGTTGCATGTTTGTAGATGTTATAGATGACATTGGTATATCGATAATCTAACCTACTCTCTTTCAGAGCTTTTAGGATTGCATGCATTTCTACCGTGTCGAACGCTTTTTGGAAGTCTACGAATATTAGTACTAAAGGTCTATTGTACTCGATGGTTTTTTCGATTAGTATTTTCAGGCATTGGAGATGGTCGTTTGTTCCGTATCCGGAGCGAAAACCAGCCTGTTCTCGTGGCTGGTAGAAATCAAGTTTTGCTTCCAATCTATGTGTTAATATGCGGGTGTATAGCTTATAGAGGTGGCTAAGCAAGCTAATAGGTCTGTAGTTGTCAAGCTGCGTTATATCTCCTTTTTTGTGTAGGAGGATGGTTATCGCATTGTTCCACCCTGAGGGGATCTCCTGGTTATGTAGGCATAAGTTGAGTAATTTTTCTATTTTTTCTATTAGCACTGGTCCTCCGAGTTTTATCGCTTCAGTTACAATGGCATCTTCACCAGGTGCTCTGTTGTTTTTCATTTTCCTTAAGGCGTAATAGATTTCTGATTTTGTGATATTAGGAATATCCTCTGATCCTTGGTTTTGTATTTTCTCTAGGTTGTGTGTGTTTAAATCTGGGCAGGGATGGTTGTTTGTATATAATTGTTTGTAGAATTCTTCTGCAATCTGTATGATGTTTTCCCTATTTGACGTAGAGTTCCCTTCCTTATCTTTGAGTTGAAATATTTCCTTTTTGCCGTTTGTTAATTGTTTCCTTAGAACTTTCATGCTCTTATTTTGTTCAATAGTTTGGCTGATTTTATCATATTTGTGTTTTCTGATGTCTCTTTTTATTTTTATGGATATTTCTTTGTTGATTTCTCTTAGTGTTTGCTGGTCTACATTTGGTTTTCCTTTGAGCGCTCTCCGTTCTTCCATTTTAGTTTGAGTTTCTTGGCTGATTTTTTCCAATTTTGAGCTTTTGGGGCAGTATTTTTGTTGTGCTTCTTTTATTGCTTCTACTATGGTTTCGTTTAGGATATTAATGTTTTCGTTTTTACCTTCCGTTGCTGTTTTATTTCCTATCGCATTTGTAATATGGTCGCTGAATTTGTTTATTTCTATTGGATGCGTCCATGGTTGATAGTTCCTTTTTTTGATCAGCCTGCTTCTTTCGTTCTTTATATTTATTTTGAGAGTGGCTCTTACCATGCGATGGTCGCTTCCGGTTGAGAATCGGTTTAATACTGTGACGTCCTCGAAGATCTGTTTTTTGTCTGTTACAAAATAGTCGATTTCATTGTGCGTTTTGCCGTCGGGACTTTCCCAAGTCCATCTTCTTTGGGGTTTTTTGTTGTAGTAGCTGTTCATTTGAAATAAGTTATTTTCCAGTAAAAAGCTGATCATGGTTTCTCCTCGATCGTTTCTGCCCGGACTTCCAAAGTTTCCGAGTGCGGTTTCTGATCGGTCTGATTTTATTCCGATTTTTGCATTAAAATCTCCGCATATGACTGTATAATGTGTCTTATTTTCTTTCATTGCTGTGAGGATGTCTTCGTAAAATATATCTATTTCGTCGTCATTGTGTTCCGTGGTCGGTGCATATACTTGAATTATTTTTATGGCGTATCTGGTATTTAGTCGTAGTATCATATAAGCTACCCTGGTAGATACTGCTTCTACAGATACAATTTTGTCAGAGTGTTTTTTATGGATGAAAAATCCGACACCTCCTATTGATGCGTTGTCGTGGCCTTTGTGGTAGAATTTGTGTCCGGATTTCAGTGTCACCAGGTTTTCGCCGCGTCTTCTTACCTCGCTCATTCCGACCACATCCCATTTTATGTTCTTCAGTTCTGTCTCCATCTCTGTGAATTTTTCTTCTGACAACAAAGTCTTTACATTATAGGTTGCTACTTTTAGTGATATTATCGACTTCTTGCTCCCCCCATATTCCTTGGAGCAGACTGACAGTTTCTTGTCAGTGTGGGATTCTGAGCTAGCTCGACCCACCTGGGGATTCTTTTTCGAAATCGACATTTTCATCTTGGAAGGGGGATTTGGCCATACTCTACCACGCTGGCCTATGCGGGTTGGTAGAGGGTAGAGGATATGGGAAGGATAGTGTGAGGTGTGGATGGGAAAATTTAGAGGGTCGGACATGATCTTCCCCGGATATATATGAGGTGGGGGAGAAACATGGCTCGCGTGGGCAGGGGCGCTTTCCTGAAGTAGACCTATCTTCTACCGGTATCGTAGGAGAGTGTCTACCCGCTACCCATTTTCCCGATTCACTTAAGTCAAATTCATAAGTTTACTGATGTAATCAAACCTTAACTCTATGCGATATTTATTTTAGCTTATTTCATATGCTAAAGCATTGCAGATTTATTTACATTCGTCGAAATTCAATTCTAAATGGGGATTAGTTCCTGCACGCTATGTTGCAGTTTAAGTTATCGGATTTCCAGATTTTTTCTTGGTCTAACAGGCCTAAAACTTCCCCGAGTTTCTTGCGAATCGCTTAGTCAGATATTGCATCAATTTGGAATCTTCTGAGCGTACCGCATAAGTGGACAAGAAACGAAGTTAAGCCGCGCTTGCGTGGTCTCAGTTGATTTTAGGATCGCGGCTGAAGCCATTCAATTACCGCCCGTCTCTGAGCTACAAAGCACGTGTGTCGAGTTTGCGACCCCCGCGGTTTTGTTTTATGCGGCCGGGGTTGCTTGTTAAAGAAATTATATTCCCGCTTCCGCTTTTGGATTGATCGGTGTGCTTTCGTCAATTTTTGAGTGCCTTCCGAAGAAATAGAACTGTTTTGTTTTCAGGGCAACTTTTAAGGGTTCGTTTTGATGTGTAAATTAGTTGTTGGGGTTCAAGTGAAACAAGCAAGTTAGTGTCATCGAGAGTCTTGAGGCGAATTTATTGTCCATTTCGTAATTCAGTAATTTCCACGGAGAGAGAAACGCCCAGCGAATAGGCAATTGGTTCTGCACACATGTGTGTTGTCGAATGCAGTCTTCTGCGTGGTGCGGTTTCATGTAAGCTGCAGTTTTCTGCTTGATACAGTTTCCTACGAAACTGCAATTTCTCCGCCGAGTGCAATAATAGTTGTCGCTAGATGGCGATATAGTTTGGCTCATTTCCTGTTCTCCAAAAATTTAGGAGAAACGTTTTCGGACGTTTAAGTTTTGTGCCAGATCTTTCTCCATCGGCCGTTTTGAGCATTTTTGAAATGGGCTGTTGAGTTTGTGGAATTGCTAGCTAAGTTAAGCTAATGCAAGACAATCGATTTAGATATATTTTGGACCCGAAAACCATACAGATATAAATTTTTGAGTGAGCAAATTTTTGAGGTTGGATAGGCAGATTTTTTTGCCTTCACCCTACAGGCTAAGCTGTTCGAGTAGAGAGGAAGTCTTCAGATTAGCCGGTTGGTTAGCAGTTTTCGAGTGGACTTATTTTCGCTGCTCCTGAATGGTACGAGCATTGCCCGAGTTAGCCTACTGTGTCCGCCTCCGTGCTGGCAGAAGCAGCTGGTTTTAACGTCGCCTCTACCTCTTGCGGCATGTACCGATTATGTCCAGTTTGGTTTGAGCCTGACGGTTTTATGTTATTTTATTCTATAAATTCATATGCAATCGAATTCATTGCTAACGGTTTCACCGTTTGTTATCAAATTGTATTTTTATATGTCTGTAAAATTAGCGCCGGCTTCGAGCTGAGTTTAATTCGGGTATAACAAATAACGTCGCTTCGTATGCTAGCTGAGTACATTGTTACACCACTTACGTTTGTTCCTATAATTATCGCCATATCAAGTTTGCTGACTGGGAAAAGCGATCCCAGTATATCATAAGATAAGTATAGCGATTAAACATGCAGATATCTAAATGTGGGATTATTCGCGAAATGCAATTAAATCACTAAGGGTAAAACGCAGTAACATAATAACGTTCATTCAGTATACGGGTTGCTTCAAAATTATCTGTTTGACTCTTTTAAAGTTTAAATTAATCCACTTTGAAAAGTATAATTTATATTTACTCACCTAGGGCTGCGTTTTCCTATGCATACTATCTCAGGTTTGACTTATTAAAATTGTGATATTTAAATATGTGATATAGTACCAATTATACGATATAGTATTCTTTATTGTTTGTTGATGCAGTAATTGCAAATCCATTTTATTCTCCCCTATTGTTAATCAATTATTTATTTGAAACATTATCCGATTTTTCGAACTGTAGGGTACATTGTTTATATTGTGTTGTTACCTTTGAGCAATTTAATGGTTCGTTCGCTTAAATGAACATGGGCTTGAATCATTTGGCGCCCCTATAATATAGATTTTTTAGTTTTGAAGGTAAGTTAGCTACCCCCTTCCACTGAGTTAGTACAGTGCATGTTCCGATTTAATATCGGCAATTTATAATGTAACAGTCTATTACCGTGGGGTTGCCAGACCTTTAATTATCGCTATGGCAGATCATTTATCGGACTCGTAAATATACCAGCACTAGCTTAACAAAGACGTCACGTTGTATCTCACACGTTGAGGGTTCGTTCCGTACTCCTCTATTGGAAGTTTCATACTCCTTGACTTATTTTGGGGATATCGTCCTGCCAACCCCTAGCTGGGGTAAACATTACCAAAGGCTTGTTCTCGCATCTCGCCAACACCCTATGGTCTTCCGGCCGTTCTTTTCTTCAGTCACTTTGGGGCAGTTTGTTTAAGAGACGGTCACTCACAACTCTGCCGCACGTCGAATGCGGTCAACTAATCTCCTGCAGGTACCATATTTATGTGTTAGATTTATTGTGCACAGCGTACAGTGAACGTAACATCCCGTCAAAAGTGTTGAACAACCCTTTGTAAAATTGCATTTATTGTTAGGACTGTTAGTTGCTGTTTCGTCAAATTTAATGAATTGCCATCATATTTTCTTGTTACTGTTTAAATTAACGTTGTGGCAGTTTCGTTTATGAGCCACTGCCAAGTGTCCAGGTGATCGAGTCAGTATTTTAGATTATTTAAACGTGTAGTAACATTTGTGAGTCATGCCGTTCATGTGCAGTCAAGTTTACCATTTTTAACTAAGTTAAGACGTTACGCAATTTAACCTAACCCCCATTAGCACATGTCGGACTTGTTATCTTTATTCTAAATCTTGTTCATTGTCATTTACATATTTTATTATTTCAATAGAGTTTATTGTTAAGCACTTATTCTTTTTATTTGTTGTTTATGATATTTGCATGCGTTGGGTGTCTATTTTTCTATTGTAAAAGGAGTTTAGCAGTTACACCAATGAATTATTTTTGCAAGGCAAGTCAGTGTTGTACGTGGATCGTCGAGAAAACTTTTCCAAGCTAGAAGTAGCAACGCGAAGGTCCTTACTTCCACATTCAGAGTGCATTCACCTGTGTTGCTTTTGTTTTCCCGATCTAGTCCGAATATGGTGGCGTATCATCTTTATTGAACATATTTTACCTCTCGTTACCGGAGTACAGCCCTAACTCAAAGGTCCTGGCCGCGTATTCTAGGTATATTTCCCGATTATGTCGTAAAGCCGTGTTTGTGCGGTAACACAGTCAAGAGAAAAATTGATATTACCGGCCCATCAAAACCGACAAAAAAACCAGCGTTGTTGATTGCATCGCCACCAGAACCTATCGTCAAGAAAACTAAATTTCATACAGGAGATGAATGAGTGAAAAGTGGGAAATCAGCTTTGTCGAAACAGAATCCGCTTCATAAACCAAAACGGGACACCTCGAAAACCATTGCTGAAGAAGCACAAGAATGGAAGGGTTTGGGGACGGACTATCATGATTTGCATGAGAAAATATAAATTGGCGCTGTGCCTTAGAAAATTCACAAACTCTGCAAACTTGAAATTGTTGGACAGAAACTAAAACGAGTGCAGGATACTCATAGTAAATCAAGTCAAGTCATTGAAGAAAATGTGGAAGAAGCTGCTGAAATTCCTAAACCCAAGACAAATGAAACACGTACACAAAGTAGCCGTATAGTTTCTATTCATTCGACTTGCGTTATTTGTACCGAAACCTTAAAAGGAAAAGCCGTCAGAAGAAAACTTGCTGGAAGAACCCCTGTGAAGTATCACAGGCTAGGGACGGCGGTTGCTTAGAAAACTTTCTCGGAGGCCGTCGAATATGTTGAAGATAAGCAAACCAAGAATAGACTGCGAGCTCTAATTACACTCTGTGCAAATGATAGAGGGATACTGAAAGCTGCTATGTTGGATATTCAATATCATAAATATTGCTGGAAGACGTACTGCAGACCAGTGTGTAACCTAACGGCGGCGAGTGATAAAGGAAAAGAACAGCTTCAGTAGCGAGTAAAATGAATAACCGAACAACAAACCGAAGTTTACACGCTCACAAACGAAGAAATTAGAAATACCTGCGAGGACAAGAGAGCTCTACTATCACTTCAAGAAAAACTTTACAAACGCTTTAGAAAGAACATTTGGTTTCAGTAGAGATACAGACAAACGAGTCTCCAATAGTCTTTTTTCGTAAGCATGGGGGAGCATTTGTTGAAAGTGCTATTGGTAGTTTGGGTATGTACACCTCCGGCAATGTTGCCAAAATTCTACACAGTAAGCTTCAAAAATTGCCTGGATTACCATGGTACTGCTAAATTGAAGAACTGCAAAAGGACAGTACCCCTAACGATATTCACAACTTAATAGCTGTAGAAGACGATTTCAAGCAGCTGTAGGTTTCCTTTCTGAAGGTGTAATGCATTTCATCACAGGAAAACGGCAACCACTACAAGTAACCCTATCAGTGTCGGTGCATAACTTGACTGGCAGCAAGGAACTCATTACTGTCCTTAAAAGATTGAAAATAGGCATTTCGTATGACGACATACTCTATGAAATATCAGCGTTGGCGTTACAGAAACGAAATAGTAAAGTAAAGTAAAGTAAAGTTCGAACACTTCATTCCATTTAGAAACAGGGCCTGATACAAGGCGAGTCAGGGTCGCCGAAATATCTCTTTCCGAAACCCAGTCAATCTGGCACACCGTTAACGGCGTACTGGGTGATGTGGTTAACAGTTGTTATGGATAATGACGATTTTCGAGAGAACGGACCGACAGGTTCCAAGAATAGTCAGTACACGAACATCATAATGGCGCGACCAATATTATTTCTCTGTGAAGCCGTAGCAATGGAACGGCATTAATTATACCAACGCCTGAAGTCAGACACGATAACGTACGCAGCGAGCCACAACCAAAGAAGTAGAAATGCAGTGAACAAGCACAAATTGCACACCGAGTAATTGATCATTCACTTGTACGTGTGATGCAAGTGGTGCACTGGTTATCATTGTAATCTTCTAAGCGATATTGACAAATGGAAAACATATAATGTCAAGTCTTACTCACAGCCACCAAGCAAAGGAGTTGTCGAAGATGTATCGGATTGGTACCAACGAATTGCGGAACAGCAGAAAATGCCACTAATTCAACTTGTTGGTGATCAAGCAGTATATAGATATATTGAAGCATATGTATGTCAGGATGCGGATAGGTGGCCTCTCGTGAATGGCGTGTTAGGTGGATTTCACACAGAGATGTCATGCCTTAATGTGTACGGGAGTTGTTGCTGCAGGCAGCATAAATCAAGCATTAACTAGAATGCACTGCAATGGGGAAATGCGTCTGCACAAAATTATAGTACGAGAAGAAGTTTTATTACGCATGCTGATTCAAAGATGTGTTGAGAATCATCAAGATTTATTTAACGGCTTACAACACGTTCTAGATATCACAACAGAACAAGGAAGTTTCAGCACTACCACTGTCTAAGAAGTGGAGTATTTTGAAGAATATTTAGAAAGCTATCGCAGAATGCTTCCTCTACTAGCGGCGCCGGCGTACGGAAACATAAATCATCTGCGCTACCTCTATCTTTACTACTGGTGATTGTCCACCTTGACAGAGACCGAGAAGATACAGATGGCCTCTATATACCACGGTAATAGATAGGGGAGGTAGCACGACAAGCGCCTACTTGTTAGGAGAAAGTTGTCCGGAAACCTGTAACGCTTTCGCCAGACAAGGAGGGGCTAATGCGGGCCTATATCTGTCGCATTCCTACTTATGTATTCCAAGCAGATTTTGCCATTGCTGCGTGCAGGCCTCGTTGTTTTTTAAATAGTTTTTGTCTTAAGACTTTTTTTAGTAGGTGCATTTATGTGATAATCATGGGAAGGAAGTGTGTGGTACCCAATTGTGATAGTGGTTACGACAGTAACAAGGAAAAAGTTACATTATTTAAAATACCAAAAAATAGACTTCAAGCTTGGCAGCAAGCAATACCGCGAAAAGACAGAGTGTTGACTGAAAAAGATCATGTCTGTGCAAAACATTTTAATGAAAATGAAATTTTGAGAGAAATATCAAACGAGCTTCATACGGTAAGTACTTTGCCGATAAATCGTAAATTACATTTTTATTTACTATTTTGAAATTTACAACATTTTAGATAAAATTGTTAAAGCCGCGGCTTGCGGATACGGCAATTCCTACTAAATTTCCGAACTGTCCCAAATATTTATCAAAAGAAATAAAGAAACGTCGTCTGTTACTACATAAAGAAGAACATATATCTAAAAAAAGAAAATGCATTGTAGATAATTCAGAAAGTAGGGACGAGGATGTAAAGAGCATCGGTATTATTATTTTTTGTTATTGACATGGATTCATGTATTAATATGACTTTAATTTAGGTTTATCATATATTCAGTTTTTCGATGGACTCTGGAATGGTATTGCAGTAAAATTACCATCAAAATCGTGGGGCATTCACTACGTTACGGATTCAATTTCCAAAACAGGGCTATTTCCTTATCTGAAATGATTTTAAATAAAGATCAAACCGTAATTAGGAAAAACGTAATTATTAACGACCAGGAAATTCAATTTTATGTTTTCGGAAAACGGGTAGACATAAAAAATATTTTAACATTCGGAGATATTGCAACAACGGAAGGTTTAGAAAATTGTGTCGTCTTATTTGATAATTTGGAAGTGTGTAATGGTGGCATCGATGTTGACAATGCACCACTTAATTTTCATAGCGTACATTATACAAAGGATGAAAATATCAATGCATGGAGACATAAAATTGTATATATATTGCAGAACGCATTGCTTTGTCTGATTATCAATATAAGTGCACGTTTTGTAGAAAAATAAAACAAAATATAAGAACATTTAAAAGTAGATGTTTAAATAGTAAAGTCGTTGTGCTTAAACGAGCATATAGCAGAAATATTGAAAGGAACAGAAAATCCCAAAAGAGACTTCAAATAAAAAACCTGAAACTCAGGAAAGAGTTAACAGCTGTGAAAGAGCAAATGAAAGAGTTGGACGAAAATCAAATACTAAAAAAAATTGAGAATGATAAAAATATACATTCTTCCCAGAAACTCCTGATTAGTGAATGTATTAAATCTTGTAAATACAATAAGAAAACATCACGACGTTACACTTCGGAATGGCTGCTTTTATGTTTGTTATTACATATACGAAGTCCAACAACTTACAAGTTTTTAAGAAACAATGAAATTATGCCACTGCCGGCTGTTTCTACTATAAGGGGATATCTTTCACGAGTTAAATTAAAATGTGGCCTAGATGACAGTTTTTTCGAAGCATTTGGGGAAAAAATGAGAGAAAAAAATCAATATCAATGTCACGGGATATTAATTTTTGACGAAATACATGTTCGACAATGTATAAATTTAAACGTGAAGACCATGAAACTTATAGGCGTTCAAGACTTTGGGGAAAATAATAAAGCTACTGCTTTAACAACCAACAAACTGGCTGATCATGGTTTGGTGTTTATGTTTTCTTCTTTGGCTGAAAATTTCGCACAGCCTGTTGCAGTATTTGCATCTAAGGGCCCTACAAGTGGTACATGCTTAGCTCAATTAGTATTGCAAATAATACAAAGATTAGAAAAATGTGGAGCTATTATTGATGGAATTGTGTGCGATGGAGCATCAACCAATCGCAAAATGTGGACGAAGTTTGGCATAACAGGAAATTTCCAAAATCCTGTTCATAAAATTTTGCATCCAATGGACGATTCCCGTCATTTATATTTTTTTTCAGATGCACCGCACATTATCAAATGTATTAGAAACAGATTGTTTAATCAGACGTGTCTCCATGTATGTATTTAATATTACCTAAATGTATGTTTATTAAAATTCTTATTATTGTAGACTCCCGAAGGAATTAT
The DNA here is from genome assembly GCA_940337035.1 of Agriotes lineatus. Taxonomy (NCBI): domain Eukaryota; kingdom Metazoa; phylum Arthropoda; class Insecta; order Coleoptera; family Elateridae; genus Agriotes; species Agriotes lineatus. The sequence continues at coordinate 98,837 of CALNHX010004362.1, forward strand.
AGGGTGGCAATATTATGAAAAGCTGCTGAATATTGACACAAAATTACCGGTAAATTTGAGAGTTTGTCCAAAATTAACTGAGAGGCATATAAATCCTTCAAATTTACTGAAAATGCGAGTTAAATTGGCTACCCAGGTACTCCACTGAATTATTACGGATGATCTTAGATTTTCAGTTTTATCTACTACTAATATTTTCAGGTATTTAGCAATAGCGTAGCAGATGGACTAAAGTTTTACCAGTTTAAGTACACACACCTAAAAGATGCAAATTGCACTATATCATTTACAAGAAGGATGAATGATCTTTTTGACGCTATAAATCGCAGGTTTCCTGCTGAAGGACTTCGAAAAAATAGTAAAGATTTTAATGTAAGGATGACTAAGACTTCCGCTGCGTATTTTGTAAAACAATACACTGCTTATTGTAGGTTTTACGAGACAATCTTAACTGGTTAGATTTGTGGGAAAAAATGGTAATTAATGGCACAATTAATAAAAACCAATTTTTAACCAATACTACAGCAGAGGGTTTACGCGTTTCCTTGCTATCCACAATAGATCTTTCGCAGTATTTAATGGATTCCTGTGGGTTTAAGTATGTATTGACAGGGAAATTAAATCAAGATCCACTAGAGGTAAAGTAATTTATTAAATTTAAATAGATATTTTATTAATTTGCCTTTTATATTTAGCAATTTTTCGGCACTATACGTCAAGCGGGAAGAGCAAATGATCATCCTACGTTTGGAACATTTCTACAGTTATACAGAATGCTTTCTGTTTATAAATTACTAAAACCTCCAGCATTCGGAAACTGCACTGTTTCTGAAACGGACATGAGGAATCGATCATTTAATTTTGAAGATTTTAAAAACATATTTACCGCAAATAATGAATGCAGACAAACACACTTACTTAAAATAAGAACACAATTAGATAATTTACTTAACAGCGAGGACTGGGAAGAACGCAGTGAAGATATTGAATCCGATTTTTTTACTCCCGAAACTATAGACTGCGTAATATATTATTTAGCGGGATATATTTCCAAAAAAATGTTTAAACTTACAAATTGCCCTTTATGCAAACAACACCTTTACCACAAAGAAACTGCACATTTAATTATTGAATTGTCAGCTTTAACAAACATAAAATCAAAAGGTGCTTTAAATCATCCGGAGTTAAAGATGTTTCATTTTTTCAAACAGATAGAAACCATCTTAATGAATCATATTGATTCAGTGGACGTATTTGACAAAACAGTTGAAGATATATTTGAGCAAAACCTGGATTTTTTTCCATTTCCGTGTGAAGAACATAAAATGAACATTTTGACAAATAGTATCTTTTTCTACGTTACTATGAGAATTAATCAATATTATAAACAACAGGAAAAGATGGTCGCTAAAAGATCTACGGAAAAGAAAAAGGAATCAAAACTACAATCGACTTAGTACTTAATCAATAGCGTAATCCTAATTTATTATTGTAAAAACCCTTAGTTATCCACTATTAATTAGTATATAAGTTTTATTTAAAGTGATGATATATGTAATAACTGGAAAACTGCATGTATTCCAAAACGACCCATTATTGTGGCCAGCCCGCATATAGCTGTCTCTCTCGGCCTCGAGCGTTACAACTCAGCGGACACATTTGAAGCGTCCGTCGTGCTACCTCCTCTATCTATTACCGTGCTATATACTCATTATCCTTAACTGTGTTAGAAACACTCGAGTAATTCCGCGCTGTCTTCTAATGTCGACGCGCGCTGTATATGCCCGCCTTCTCAGACGAGTGCAGCCTCGGCAGAAATCCCGTAAGCAACGCGACGCACGTGTTGATTCTGGCCCCTCAAAGATATTTCCTATTGCCGCATAGAAAGAGATGCTCTACTAGTGGAAGTAGCCAGAGACGATTAAATTTCTTCACCCCCTTTAGTAGAAAGTTGCTCTGGCAGACTCCAGGTGTTGACAGTTAGTTTTTTGTACGAGCGCAGAAGAGGCTCCCCCCGCTCGTTTAGTGGCTAAAGGCGAACGTCGGTTTCCGGTCAAAGGTCTTGGGCGAGAGACGTGTACACTGAAGACGTCAGCTTCGGAGCTCTCGATCGACGGCAGGCGACGCTTTGGAGAAGTTAAAAATCAGGTAGTACTGTAAACATTAAAATTTTAAGTTGTGCGTGCCGTAATCGAGACTGCAAGTCCCCGCATGTTGAAATACTTCGTCGTGGTTCAGTCAGTACGCGCTACGTGACCTGCAAAACCGTTTTGTTTAAGCATCGCATTCGTAACAGTGCAGACCTCATGAGCTCATTGTTTGCTGCGTTACCTTTCTGGTGGGCTTTTGCGTAATTTAAGTCTGCAGAACAAAGACCCATGTTCATTGTAATGTTGTCGGCGCGCTTTGCTACTTGGAAAGAGTTCGAAAATCAGCTGTGTAATGCCGTTTACTAACCCCATTCAACATTTAAAGTTTGTATAGATAAAATCCCCCCTTTTTAACGTTAAACTATGAAATGTCGATATGTAATAATATATTACCCCAGGTGAGTAGGTGTATGCCACAATCTCACACTGACGAAGTATCAGTCAGCCCTATGGATTCTGGGGAGGGCAACAGATCGAAAACTAAACAGATAAAAAAGAAGACAAACAACTGGAACTATAAAAAACGCCTCCAGCTATATATAGCCACATATAACGTACAGTCACTGGCGTCAGAAGAACGACTTATTGAATTAGAAGAAGAAATAGAAAAAATAAAATGGCATGTACTAGGTATCTCTGAAATTAGGAGAAGAGGTGAAAACTGTCTGGAACTCAAAAGTGGACATGTATTTTACTATAAAGGTAACGCCGAGACATCTGTGGGCGGCATAGGCTTCCTTATAAATAAGAACATAAAGGATAATATAATAAACATCCATAGCATATCAAATAGAGTAGTATACATAATACTGCACTTAAATGACAGATACAAGATGAAAATAGTACAAGCATACGCGCCGACGAGTACAGCCGATGAAGAGGATATCGAAGAATTTTATGATGATTTGAATATGGCCTTGGAACAAAACAAAACACATTTCACGATACTAATAGGAGACTGGAACGCTAAGCTTGGAAGAAAGAAAGAAGATGAAGAGATATGTATGGGAGATTTCGGAATAGGCAAAAGAAATCCAAGGGGAGAAAAGCTAATAGATTTCTTGTTACAGAACCATCTGTTTGTAATGAATAGCTTCTTTGAAAAGAAGATACAAAATAAATGGACCTGGAAGAGCCCGGATGGCCGATATAAAAATGAAATTGACTTGATAATCAGTAACCAAAAATATATAGTACATGATGTATCCATACTGAATATGATTTCAGTGGGAAGTGACCACCGTTTAGTTAGGGCAAAAGTCAGCATAAATACCCAAATAGAAAGATTAAAGTTAGTAAACAGCAGAAAATATAAAGTCATAGACTTAAATATACTGAAATCAGAAAGTGAAAAATATCAAACTGAACTAAACAAGGAACTAAGTAAAATAAAAGAAGAAACAAATACAGTAGAAGAGATGAACAAACAGATCAACCAAGCCATCCATGCAGCCATAGCAAAAATTGAAATACCAAAGAAAATGAAAGAAGGTAGACTAAGCGATAGCACTAAAAAACTAATGACGAAAAGAAGCAAATTGAGATCGGAACAAAAATGGGATACTCCAGAATACTCAGAACTAGAAAAGCAAATTAAGAAAGCTGTAAGGAAAGACAATCAAGAGTATCGAGAAAAACAGGTAAATAAAATAATTGAAGAACATGGTAACATGAAGGTCTTACGAAGGAACATGGAAATAGGAAAAAGGAAAATAATAAAAATAAAAAAACCAGACGGAGAAATAACCACAGATAAGCAAGAGATTTTAAATGTAATTGAAAATTTTTACACAGAACTGTACAAAACAAATGCACCACCAAGGAAAAGCACAGACCCAAGGAAAAGAGAAATTATGAATGTAGGTTCGGAGAACATCCCGGATATAACCATACAAGAAGTAAAATATGCTTTGAAACAAATGAAGACGCGGAAGTCTCCAGGAGACGATCGAATAATAAGCGAATATCTAAAAAACGGTGGAGACCAGCTACTGAGTAAAATTAGTAACTTATTAAATACCTGTTTATCTAAAAGTGACATTCCCGACGACTGGAGCAACGCGGAGGTTATCCTAATACCTAAAAAAGGAGACAAACAGGAGCTGAAAAATTACAGGCCCATTAGCCTCCTCTCACATACATATAAATTACTCAGTCGGATAATTACAAATAGATTGACAAATAAACTCGACAGCTATCAACCAATCGAACAGGCTGGCTTCAGGAAAGGGTATGGCACCAATGACCATCTCCAAACTATCAAATTAATAATAGAAAAATGCCACGAATACAAACTGCCACTAGTGCTAGCTTTTATCGATTATGAAAAAGCATTCGACACTATAGAGCATAAACCAATACTAGATGCCTTAGACGACTGTCGTATTGATTCTCGTTACTCAAAATTAACTCAGAGCATTTATCAGAAGGCAACCCTTCAAGTGAAAATGGATAATAAAACAAATAAAATTAAAATTGAAAGGGGTGTGAGACAAGGGGACGTTTTATCCCCAAAATTATTCACTCTGGGCTTAGAAAACGTTTTCAAAGAAATGAATTGGCGAGACAAGGGAATCAGTATTGATGGAGAAAATTTCACCAACCTCAGATACGCGGACGATATAGTGTTATTTGCTGAAAGCATGGAAGAGTTAGAGGACACGATAAAACAGCTAAACAAGGAATCAAAGAAGATTGGTTTGAAAATGAATACTCTCAAAACAAAGATCATGTCTAACGTTCCTTCAGACAGAGAAATTGAGCTAGACGGGGAAATTTTAGAAAAGACAACCGCGTATATATATCTCGGTCACACAATACTTATGGGAAAAGAGAACCAGGAAGGGGAGATATATAGAAGAATAAAGTTAGCATGGGCAGCTTTTGGGAAGCTCAGCTATGTCCTGAAGTCATCAAAGTTCCCCATAAGATCAAGAGCTAGAATATATGACGCATGTGTACCTGTCTTAACCTACGGGATTGAGACGGCGACTTTCACAAAAAGAAACATAAATAAGCTGAAGGTGGCGCAAAGGAGTATGGAAAGAAGAATGTTGGGCATAAAGTTGAGAGACAAAGTAAAAAACACTGAAATCCGGAAGAGAACAGGGATAACAGACGTGGGACAACGAGCGGCAAAGTTGAAGTGGAGCTGGGCCGGTCACATCGTGCGACAAGAACGAGAAAGATGGGCAGGTAAAATTCTAGACTGGCGACCAAGGACGAGTAAAAGAGGCGTAGGACGACCGCCCCTAAGATGGAGCGATGATATTGTGCATGTGGCAGGGAAAAGATGGGGACAACTTGCTAGAGATCGAGATAAATGGAAAACAAAAGGGGAGGACTATATCCAGAAATGGATGAACGTCTGATCGAAGAAGAAGAAGAAGATAGATAAATGTAGATTTACCCCTTTGAGATATTTAAAGACCAACAGAACCCCTTATTAAATGTTGATTTTGTGTTTCCTTTAACTGTGTTTTGATACAGTTATAGTTAATTGTTGTGCTTTGATATGGCATTGCCCCCTTGGAAATCTGTGTAAGATTTGTGTACAGTGGATCCTGGCCGAAACCTGTGAGCGAGAAGGTAGGTTCCAGCGCTCAAGCTGCCGACTACTGGGAGTACCAAAGCTAGCACCCCTTTCAGCCTCCTTTGGCCTTCGAGTTTCTGCCAAACGGGGCCCTGTTCATACTCGAAGCTCGTGGCGCCATCTTTATTTATCAACACCCTGTGTATGTTATCACGCTTGTCTCCAAAGGTGCCATGTTCAAAAAATCCCGCCCATCTCACTAAGCGTTCCAGCCGTAGTTTTAGCCTGTTAATGAGTTATTTAGGGCAAGCAGTGAAATTCGCCGGACCTGACATGTGTCAGTGGCGGGATACGGAAAGTTCGTTCTCCACATTTCGTACCCCACATTTCGTTCCCGGGACATTTCGTCTCCCCACATCTCGTACCCGGAAACTTCGTTCCCGACCGAGCTCAATTTCTCCCCTAGATTACAGGGTGTTAAAAAACGAGTGTAGCCATCGAAATACAGTTAAAAACTAAAAGATATTTTAATTAATTTATTTATTATAATAAACTTATAAGAACAAAATAAATTGTATTTATTAAAAATGACGTTTTAGTCTAAGTATCTTCTTGATATTTTGTATATAGCTATAATTTCTCATTCTTTTCTTAGTTATATTTTGCTGTATCGTGAACAATAAGGGTAGTTTATCTAAAAAGAAAATAGTTTTTGCTTAACTGTCAAGGCAGACTCTGAAAAACTGAAAAATTTCTTAAAATTCTCTACAAACCGAGCAGGAATTATAATTCTTATAACATTTTTATGTAAAACTAAAAATAAAATGTAATTCCCTCTTGTAAACTCAAGCTGGGGTCATACTGTATATAGTTCTTATAAGTTTATTATAATAAATAAATTAATTAAAATATCTTTAATTTTTCTAATTGCACTCCGATCGCTGCACTGGTTTTTAATGCCCTGTAATCTAGGAGACAAATTGAACTCGCTCGGGAACGAAATGTCCGGGTACGAGATGTGGGGAGACGAAATATACCGGGAACGAAATGTGGCGTACGAAATGTGGGGAACGAAATGTGGGGAACGAACTTTCCGCAAACCGTCAGTTACACCTTCGAACCCCGAAGTGTCGTAAAACCAATATCGTACGGTAACAACTGGCAAGAGTTACAGCAAATTGTCTCTCGACCAAGTTATTGAAATTACCATGAACAAACAGTCCCAGAACCGAAGAAGTGAGGGCTGGGTTGGATTCTCCAAAAATATCTCCATGATTGCTATTAACATACTGAGCAGACCTGTTGTGTTGTAACTAAGGGATCTGAAGAAGGCACTCTACCGCCACCCACAATTGGGCTCATCGAGGATGAAAAAAGATTTGCAGGTAATTCATAATGTTAAACTTGCTCTGAAGGAGTGGAACACGGACCCATGGGATCTAAGTCAACCAAATTTTCGTTCACTTTGCACTGGAATAGCAAGTAACGGAGAAAGTAGTCAAGAGTCTGCACACAGCCCATCACGAGAGAAGTGCCTTGTCAGAAGCACTCTTCAGGAAAACTATCGCTGCACGACCCTATCATCAGAAGGAAAATCAAAACATTTTCGACAAAGGCTATGTCCACTGGAAAAGGCAAAAAAGAACTGAAGACATTAGTGGACCACGCTGCAACGCAGCAAGTCGTCGATCTCTTAACGAGTGGAAAAGATCCTACCATGACTCTACTGGATATCATGCAATATAAAATAACAGCGGTGGGCTTATTTCTTTTTACACCCGAGTGTGTATTCCATAAGCCACTCAAGTAAAAATTCATGACATTGGTGATTCGCCAGCCTGTGATGCCGCCACCACATTACCATGCGGTCATAGTTGTTGGAATGGCATGGAACAAGGTGCCAGCGTGCAAAACTTGTGGAGGTTATGCTACCAAACTCTACGAGTACATACTAAGTCGCCATCCTCAAGCAGTAGCGTTTCACTTAATCAACGATATTTACAGGGAAGAAGCGTTGATTAACAGTACCAAACATCACGGATCCAGCCACATGGGTTCGTTCCAAACGTTTACCCTGTTGCTAACCAGAAAATTTCTGCAGGGAATGTGTGGCGTTTATTTCTGTCGAATTCTGGGAACAAACAAACGTTGCAACAGTTCATTCTGAATGAGTGGCAATCTCTGCTATGATCTCATATCCGGCGAATGAGATCCCCGGTTTGAAGCACCGTGGTCATGTGAAGCTGTTCTTCCAAGCAGCACAGTTAGACGAATCGCATCCAGTTTCTCTTGATTTCGAGGTCACAGATGTGTGCAGTATATGTACATGTACAAGGAGAAACCGGGAAATGCTGCGGAATTCTACAACTGTCGCTCGTTGTTCTCAGATTAAGACAAACCATGTGCTGCTCTTGGAGCCTACACATTAACCGGTTATGATACGGTAAAGGTTTCTTCGGCATGGGGAAGGTCGCAGCAATGGAGCGCATTCTAAAGCCAAATAATATGACATACTTTGAGATAATACAGCAACTTGGAGTTGAAGAAGAACTATCCGATGAACTGTTCGATCAACTGCAATTGTTTACGATTAGAATCATGTACCATGACCAAATCAGCAAACGCTTGTGCGAAGCCCGAGCACGTAAATGGCAGCAATTACGACATTACGATTCTTTCAGGTTGCCTCCTGACGAAGACGCATTTAGGCAACATTGTCTTCGAAGTCACTTGCAAGCTTATAAGTCTAAGAATGCAAGACTTATAAAGTGGCTGCTCTTTACTAACTTGGATGGGAACTGCATCAAGATGGATTGAGACCTGTCACGCATACCATAACCGCACTTCCAAATCAAGTTTATTTGCCCCAATCCAACTACTTGCTTGAGCAAATCTGACGAGAAAACAAACTGAAAAAGGAGTGGAAAAGGAAGTAAACTCGACTGTTAATTACTCATCCACGGAAGACACCGATACTGACAAAGATTTCAGAGACTTATAGTCTTATATGTACTACGAAATTGATTTTGTATCTTTTACGTTATTTTTATCTGCGTTAATACATTATATTTAAACTATAATTTCTACTTTCATATTAAACCATTTTTCCGAATACAACTGCCTTTTTTTAAATGTGTTCCCTTTTACATAGTAAGATGTATAGAGTAATTTAATATCTATCCAACGGTGCCTTAAACATGAAAATCGGCCAAGTAGTTTGGGAAATATTTGTATTTTCTCGTATCACGAAGACCAGCCTCCATTTTTTACAATGTCGACCAAACGCCAAAAATATTTAGATGGCACCCACGCTAAATTACCTCCTTAGCATGTCAAAAATTAGTTGCGATCATAAAAAAGGTCTCCCCTAAAACGAGTACAGATTTTGGTATCTCGACCGAACTACCTGGGTTTGTATAGGTGAGCTTGTTTCGAGAGTTTTGTGTTTTCCATGCGTTGTAGATGGGCTTCCCATTTTTGACATTGTGTTTGTATGGAGTGCAATTACAATTACTTTAAGGTTTTTTCTTATTGTGTCGTTATATAGCCTGTATGCTATTGTGCACCATTTCACTAATCTCAAGAATTTCATTTCCTGGTGCTTGTATTTTTGCTTCATCTTTAGTTGTCATTGTTCACGTTTCTTAGCCGTACCTCAAGACATGTACTGCCATTGTTGTAGAACTTAGTTTCTTGTTTGTTTTTCGATTTGCCTCCCTGCCACACATTGCTTAGAAGAGATTTACTTTGTTCTGTAGATATTTGCCATTGCATAAGATAATGTAGCAGCCCAAATAGTTAAAGTGTGAGACCTGCTCTATATTTTCATTATTGATTACTATTTTGAATCTAATCGGTTCTATGCCTTTGTTAGCAATAATTGTCCTCAGTATCTTCAAATATTGCAACGCTACGAGAGTATATAAGGGCCAGCTGGCTAGACGGTGTGCAGTCCCTTAACTGATGTGTTTACCAAACATTATGGGCGCCAACAAGTTTTTAAATTACAACAAATATACTCAGACAGGTCGAGAACTCAGTTTAATCTCAGCAGACAATGACACAATATCTAAAATACAGAAGCAGTAACGAAATCAGACAATAAATGACATAAACAGTGCAATGTATTTATTAAGCAACGCTGCATAATATAGCCAGTACAATAGTTCTTAAAGGTTTTACTTGCGCGAACGGTGCACCTCCAAATAGTGATACCATTAAAGTGATTAACACAATCCAGTAAGTAATTAAAGGTAAAACCAGTAAAATGCAGAATTACATACTAAGAACAGCTTTAATTTCTCTACATTGCTTACGATACGAACATCATTACCCCGGTGTTTCTTAGGTCATAGGCTACTTATCTGAGATCGGGATTTTGTAGTGGGTGGATTACTACCATACTGCGCAGATTTCGGATGCTGGCCGGAGGTGAATGCACGCCTTCCCAAGTTATTTTATGGCCACGGCGGTTAACAACTTGTAATAATAATAATAATAATAATAAATGCCTTTATTAATATATGTACATGAAAAAATCAAAATATATGTACAATATTTTGGGCGAAGTTCAGTTCACAGTAGAATTACTGTGAACTGCTCTTCCACTTAACCCAATTCGAAAAAAATGGCATTTTAAAAACAAAATATCAATGCAAGTAATAACAAATAAACATAGACGAGACTGAACCGCCGCCGCCGCACCCAAACTGAAACTGAAAATGTGACTGACAAACGCAGTGTATAATATAACGGAAATGATTGACTGTAATCTAAGAATTCTGCTTAGCTACCAAGTAACGCTTGAGCCGATCGCCGAAACGTGGTAATGGCAACGTTCTAAACTCTAAGGGTAATTGATTATAATATTTTGCTATACAATATGAAAAGCTACGCTTTCCTAGTTGAGTATGATGAGTAGGGATAGTTATATTACCCCTAAAGCGTAAATTTAAGTTGTGGACGTCTGTACGAAACCTGATTTTGTTATACAAATACGGCGGTGTTTTTGAAGTTAAAATTTTTTGATACAAACAGCAGCTATGTAATAGACGTCTATTTGCCATATTTAGCCAACCAGAAATTTTTAATTTGTGAGAAATTCTTGCATATTTCCGTATTCCAAAAATCAAGCGTAAACAAGAATTTTGAAGTTTTTGAATTCTAGCCACATCCTTGTAACCCAAACAGAAGCCATACACCGCATCACAAAAATCAGCTTTAGATAAAACTAGGCTATTGCACAATATAGTTTTTATTTGTTTATTTAGTATATGACGATTTTGAAAAATTAGTCGAAGATTACAGTAGGCACTTTGTAAACAATTGCTTACATGCTTATTGAAACGCAAAGTTGAATCAATCGTTAATCCCAAACTTTTGGCTTGTTCAACTATAGGAAGTGTGTCCTTGCCAATGTATAGATTGAAGTGATTCTTTACATAATTTACGTCACTTTTCTTTCCAAAAAGCATGACTGCAGATTTGTTAGGATTAAGTTTTAGGGAGTGTTCATTAGAAATGTTGGTTAATTTTTGTAAATCTTGATTTATTTTAGCACATGCATCAGGAAGATCATTAATTGCGAAAGACATGTATAATTGGCAATCATCAGCATAAAAATGACATTCAGTCGATTGTAAGACTAAAGAAAAATTTGAAATATAAATGCAAAAGAGAATTGGGCCTAGAATGGAGCCTTGGGGTACTCCAGTATCAATTTTTAGAAAATTAGATAAACAACCATACAAATTAACAGCTTGGTATCTTTCAGAAAGATAACTAGTTAATAAGGCAATTGATTCAGTACTAAGACCTATATAGTGTAGAAGCGATATTAAAATAGAATGGTTGATAGTATCAAAAGCCTTTGAATAGTCTAAAAGAACCAGTGCTGTCAACTTACCTTGGTCTGTAGCAACCACAATGTCATCGACTACATGCAGGAGCGCAGTACTACAGCTGTGATTTTTTTTAAAGCCTGATTGAGTAACGGGTATTATTTGATTTATTTCTAAGTGTTGTCTGAGTTGCCGTTCAATTACTCGTTCAATTATTTTTGAAAGTGTGGGCAATATACTTATTGGCCGTAAATCCTTGACTTCTTTGGGTGCAGTTATTTTGGGAATAGGCAATATTAAAGCTCTTTTCCAGCAGCTGGGAAAAGCGGACTTGCTAATGCAATAATTGACAATGTGAGTTATAACTGGCAATAAAAAGGGAATGGACAATTTAATTATATGAATGTTAAGACCATCAGCACCAGTAGAATTAGACTTAATGGAACAAATAATTTTAAGAACTTCTTCTTCTTCAACAGGTTGGAATCGTAAAGTACATTTGACAGACTTTTTCCGATGGCTCTCGTAGAAAGTTGATAACATATTATTATTCGTAGTTAATCGAGGAATTGAATTTATAAAAGAATTATTAATTTCATCGGCATCACCAAAGGTAGGAGGAAGATCAGCGTTACTTGCTTTGCTAGTTAAATTTAAGGATTTTAGTTTTTTCCAAAATAATCGCGAATTTTGTTTGAATGTTTCTACATAATACGCCTTTTTTTCACGTCTCACTGCAGCAGTAACCGCATTTCTCAGCTGCTTATAATAAGTAAAATGCACAGGATTCTTACTTACACTAAAACGACGTAGAGCCTTGTCACGTAAGCGCATCATTTGTTTAAGGGTGTTGGTCAACCACGGCGCTGGCTTTCTCGATATTCTACAACTAACAAATGGAGCATGTAGATTTAATAAAATAGTTAAATTTTCTGTTAAAAACTGGACTTTATCATCTATGTTGTCTAACTGATAAATATTCCGCCAGGGTATAGACTGAAGATCATAATTAAACTGTTCATAATTAAGATTTTTAAAATCCCTGTAAGTGTAAATAGCCTGTTTTGATTTTTCGTTTGGAATATCGATTTTACAGCAAATCAAACTGTGATCTACTTCATGTGAGGGAATAACCAGTGCATTTTTTGTAATGCTTGTATTAGTAGTTAAAATAAAATCTAGTAACGTGGCTGATTCAGCAGTAATTCTCGTAGGCTCATTTATTAACTGAGTGAGTCCGAACGCTTCAAAAAATTCTAAAGCACAAACTGAAGCAGCGCTCTCCACATCCAGCAAATTAACATTAAAGTCACCGAAGCAAAATACATCTTCAATCTGAGACAAGATCGTTGAGAAAGTATTCTCTAAAGAACTAAAGAAATTGGCATAAAGGCTTCTGTGAGGGTTGTAAACAACTCCAAACCCATATCTACGATTATTACAAGATATTGCAATCCAGAGCTGTTCAATTTCATTCTCCGTTTCTAGAATGCAAAAACCTAGGGCAGACTTTATGTAAAAAGCCACACCTCCCGCCCTCGAGGGTCTATCATGCCTTACAATATTATATCCAGCAATGTTTACTGCATTACTAGAAATTGCGTCCGATAACCACGTCTCGGTGATAGCTACAATGTCATACTCACCAGCCAATACAAGATCCCTGACGACGGCGAAGTGTTTTATCAAAGACCTTGGGTTCAGGTGGGCGCAGTTCAGTCCTCCATGCATAAAAAACAAACAAAATTCAGCTAGTGCCGAAATTTAGGTGAGATTGTGATGATAAAGCCTGGTGTGCGGTAATTGTTACACAGAAATATTTTTGAGTTCATCGCGCGTATTAATTACGGTTTTTCTATTGTTGTTGTTAACTATAATGCGTCCATCTGATGTCCACACATTTGCTGCTCCCACTTTCTTGATAGCCTCCTGCAGAAGCAAAAATCGCGTTCTGGTGAGGTCCTCCCGGATAACATAGCCAGACCGTTTTAACAATTTCTTGTTGTTGAAAACAAGACTTCGTGTTTGATAACTCACAAACTTAACGATAATAGGTCTGCGATTAGCACTGGGATTAGACTTATCTTTTGGGACAGGTCCCACACGATGCGATCGGTCGATGTCGTCCTTGCTTACATTTAAGTTCAAGTTATTTTTAAAAATATCAACTTGAAAATCCCTCTAAAAAACGGACTTTATGTGTGTCAAGCTTAGAATCCGTGTCAAACTAAGCTTCCAGAAAGAACCAAATACTAGAAGTTAATGGGCCAACTTGGAGCACAAATATTACAGAAATGTCGATGGAATAAAGCAACTTGCGGTAGAGAGCGATTTACCAGCCACAAAACATGTGTCGTATCTTGAAAGATAGAAAACAGGGATGTCTGCCCGTCGAGATATATGATTAAAAATACGCGAAACAAAACGAACGGCTTAAAATCACTTAATGATGCTTGTCTATAATGGAGATAATTAAATATCAGTGAAAGACAGCGCGAGCGGTCAGTTAGAGTACATTTATACTATAGCGACGCTTCAAATAAAGAAACGTTTACACGACCAAGAATTATGCACAAAAACCTTTTAAAGCCATGTCTTATGTTTTAAATGTGGAGATACTGCAATTGAAGCTTTTTACAATGATATTTAATTTATATATGGCGAAGTATCGTCTTCCCTACTAACAAGTATCGTTCGGTCTTCGGCATAGAGTATGGAGTTAATGGAGGTGTTAACAATTGTATATATTATATCAGTTCGTTCTTTTTCTTCATTCTGAAAAAAAGAACTTCAAACTAGGGGTAAAAATATCTTAACGTTACTAATAATACTAAGGCAATAAAAAGAACACTTGGTAATACGAATTACATAAACTTTCAAATAAAAAAACTTTACCGTTGGTAGGACTTGAACTACAACGCCTACGAATACGATTTCAGCTTCACCCGTGTATCGCGTGCTCAACGACTTCTCGCCTCTGTGAGATGAGCGGCGATTGACTCTTTTTACATTTACCCTGTATCTTGCTGGATCCCATTTTCATGAAGTGTAAAGCCTGATCTATGTGCAAATTATTATCTTTATGTATTTCTTGGTTAAAGTAAGAATATAAAGAAAAATGTATATTTTAAGATGCTCGCCCTGAATATTTTGGGTCTAAAATATGCCCTTTTTCTTCAAGGATAAAAACCTGAGCTATGCACCAAATACTACTTTCATTTAAGTAATAGTTTTTGAGTTAAATAAAAAATATAAAGAATTCATTTTTTTAAGGTACTCACCCTATATACGTTTTACAGACATTTTCTCGGTTTCATGTCAGAAAGACATAATTCGCATGCAAAATATCGTCCTCGTCCAACAAATAGTTTTCGATTTATACCGGCAACAGACAGATAGACAAACAGGCAAACGTAATTGATTGGGAAAATCTTGTTTTTTGTTGTCATCTAGGAACCCTGAAACGTGAAGATTTGAAGAAATGTCTAAAAGTGATTGGTTCACGGTTACAATACCTACTTCCTTCGTCTTTTTGACGAGGGAAATTAAAAGGGTGGGCCACATACCACATCCTTGTAGTACACATTGAAACGTACAACAATAACTGGATAAAATAAGGGGATCCAGTACTATGACAATCCAGATCCCATGATTTAAATCTGTTTAATTTCTGCATTTTGGGATTTTGAAAATCGCTAGTCTATTCAAGGCCCGTTAATAACGTAGACGACTTGCAGCAATAAATACAAAATACCTGTCAGACTATTCGCCAAACTGCAGAGATATTTCAAACAATAAGATCGTCGTATCAGCGAAGATGTGAAGCTTGTGAACAAATAGCCAAAATGAGCGCAAACGGATCTTTTAATTTACCACAAGAGTATCCAGGTATCATAGAGAATTCGTAAACTCCAGTAGCATAATAAAAAAATTCAGTATCGTATAGTACAAAGAACAGGTGATTATTTGCTAATCGGCCAAAACTTAAGATGCGCCTCGCCTTGCGGGAAAATTAGCTTAAAGCACAGATTAAAAAGTACACATATTAATTATATTAAACACTACAACAGCTTCGTGGGAGAAACACATCGAGTACCTTCAGATACTTAGTTCGTGAAGCGAACTGTACATAACAGTGCGACTCCCAAACTAAAGTCTCCAGAATTCTGGAGGAATCCGGCAAGTAACTGTATCAATCAGATGAGGTATACAGCACCAGCTCACGACCCACAGTATTAAATGGTTTTAAATAAAGGGAAATCAAAACATGCCACACAATTCCTTTGTTGAGCTCCTTTCTGCCCACTAGAAAAGTCGCGTAGCTGGCACAGAATAGTGTGAGGTAAACCTCAAACAGCGCATACGAAGGCGAGAACGGCAGAGGCTTTTCAAAGGCCATACAGAGTCAAGATCGACGCCCTCGATGCGAGAATAGCGATTAAGGGGAGCACCGAACTTGCAGCTATAAAGAAATATAAAAGTACAAAATAGAATCTGTTCTTCTTCTTCTCCTTTTATATTAGGCTTGCGCCTGTTTTTCTTCATGCTTTTTTACTCTACTTCAGACGTTGAAGTAATCCAGCTGTCCTCCATGGTTTGAGGGGTCTCCCTGGGTTTCTCTTGCCAGGTGGATTTGACTGGCAAACAATCTTAATTATTCTGTTGTCTTCTGCTCGTTGGACATGATTCAGCCATTTTTTCTTTCTTGTCTTTACAAACCTAATTATATCGCATGTTCGCATGTTCCACACTGATTTCGAATATCCGTATTTCTTATCCTGTCTCGACGCGTTTTGCCTGCGATAGCTCAGAGAGTGTTCATTTCTGTTGTTGTTAACAATCTTCTTGTGCATGTTGTATCAGGCCGATTTTCTGCACCATAGGATATAATTGGACGAACTACAGTTTTGTAGATCTTAGTCTTACTTTCGATTGTCTATATATTGCAATGACTTCACGTTTCTGTACCATAAGTATTTAATTCAATTGCCCTGCTCTGCTAGCTGTGAGTATTTATTTCTTATTTAAAATTTAATTTCAAATTATTTCTCTTTTAAAAATAATTATTGCCATGAAAACTCAATCATCAGGGTTAGGTTCTTTTATCTAGTTGTCTTATATTTGACTTGTCATATTTAGAATAAATTTCAATTGTCAAATGACCTTAAATGTCACTTATCTTGAATGAATTCAAAATAATTCTTCTACTTGTAATCAGATACGACCAACGTACACTGTTTTCAATATTATTATGATGTATGACTTTCTCTATCTTTTATAGTAAGTAATAACTCTTTTAATTATTGCAAGTAATAAATATTGTTCATCTACTTCATTTTTATTCTAGACTAAACTACTAACCAACCTTATTGACTCTACTAATTGCACATCCAGCACCACAGATCCTCTTGTACAACTAGTCACCACACGAACACGTCCAACTGCAATTAACTGTCAAACCAATTTACAGCCATTAAATCCTTCAGAAAATATCCAAATATTTGAAGAATCCAACCTCCTTTTACCAAGACTGCACCTATCGACTTTTATATTACTCCTTTACAACCCTCTTCTGCCAGTAAACTATCCTTGATGTACTCCAACTAATATTACTTCTTTTCAGGTTTAATTGTCACGATGATCTGTCCTCTGCATGAAAATGAAATATCCAAATACCACCAATCACTCAGAATGATTCCCAGGAAGATACATCAGTCCTTCATCACGGCTCCTACACTTGCAGTAATCCACACTAGTCAAATCCTTTTCACTCCTTCCCATAAACTGTATCAGTTCCAATAAAGCAGCTCAATCCAAATCTATTCAAATACTGTAGTTTTCTGGTTATTTCTATCTAATTAACAGTATTGCACAATCTCTTCACCGATTATGTACTTGTATCACTTCAAAATTACTTTCTCATATTTTTGTACCACGTAGATTTGTTAAAAGCCCTGTTATTTGTATACCACCAAAATATTTATACAAATAAGGCATAATTTCAAATTTTTTATTATATCAAAAAGGAGTTTTCAAAATTCTGTATACATTTTATGAGTTTGTTATTCTTACTCCCAAAAACAACTCTCCTAACTACCGTATTTTCATTATTGATGCTTACTATATTAAAATATACATTTGATACCTACATACTTTGTTATCTTTTAATATTTTAATTTGGTTTGTCGTATCTGATATCAGTAGTAAATAACTTCTATCTTTTTACATATTACTTTATAAATTAAACTATATGAAATTTATTCTTTCCATTCTCATTTCTTAAAATATAATCTCTATTTAAAATTTAATTCAAATAACCTTTTATATTCTAAACTTTTGCAAAGACTGACTACAATGCTTTACCAAATTCTTTTATCGTATTTATCATCAAACTATATCCACTCTTATGATATCATAACAATATATATATATATTAAAGGTAAACATTTCAGGGTGTCATACCGCTTAATAAATTCGAAGATTTCTTCAACTGGTTGAAGAACATCTTGAATGGCGTTTGGGGTTGGACGACGTTTCGACGAAATCACATTCATCATTTTCAAGTCCTTGTAGTCCTGGTTTGGCTTCTAGTTACACGACAACACGACGGACTGTCAACTTGATGTACAGCTGACTGAATAGGTTGTTTATCAATTACTGTCGCAACTAGCATCGAGGGAGCTGTACTGCTAGAACGGATGGCTGGTGTTCGTAGAGAATGGCCGGCCGTTGCTTGTAGTAACCTTGGTAACCACGATGCAGATAATCGGCTTGTGTCGTCGCGGGTGTTCATACAATTCGGACGTTTTACGATTTCGATGGCTTCTCGTATGATGCATGCGTCTTTGTGTTCGACGCTGGCAATGCTCTTGGTGTTGCCGAAATCAATCTTGTGCTTAGTATCCCATATATGATGCACTAGCAATGAAGTGTGTTCCATCTTCTTAATATAATTCTGATGTTCCTCCTTGCGTGCCTTTATTCTCCGGTTGGTGTTGCCTATGTAGCTGCTATCGCAATCCCGACACGGTGTCTCGTAGTTTCCTTGGTTTTCCAAAGGGATGTACTCTTTAGGATTCCTCAGTATGGACTGGATTATTCTATCCGTGGAAAAGGTTGTCCTGATGTTATATTTTCTAAGGATTCTTCCGACTTTCTCTGTCGTGCCTCGGATGTAAGGCAGGTACGCCGTGTCACAAGGTCTCTCCTCTTCTGCGTCTTGCGTTTTGGTCTTCGGGGGTCGGAACGCTTTCCTAATCGCTGCTTTGCCATAACCATTTTGTTCGAATACTCGAGCAAGGGTTGCTAATTCTTGTCTTGTATTCTCCTTGTCGGCTATCCTTCTTGATCTACAAACCAGTGTTGTCAGGACTGATTGTAGTTGAACAGGGTGATGGTGTGAATTAGCATTTAAGTAGCGATTGGTGTGCGTGGTCTTCCTATAAACCGTGTGCCCCAATTTTCCATTCTTCTTGGTGATGAGAACGTCTAGGAATGGAAGGTAATTGTTCTTCTCCAATTCCATCGTAAACTGGATCTTATTATGGATGCTATTGAGATGGGTAAGGAAATCAGCAAGTCGATTCTTACCGTGACCCCATATGGCAAAGACATCATCGACATACCGAAGCCAAAGTTTCGGTTTGTAAATGGTGCTGTCCAATGCTTTCGATTCGAAGTCCTCCATGAAGAGATTCGCAATGACGGGAGACAAAGGTGAACCCATCGGCGCTTCTTCTACTTGCTTGTAGCGTTGACCATTATAGATGAAATATGTATTCTGGAGACACTGATCGGCAAGTTTGATGATGTGTTGAGGTGGATCATACTTCTGTTTAATGACGTTTAGAGCTTCGGCAACTGGCACTTTAGTAAACAGAGAGACGACGTCAAAGCTCACAAGGATATCGGTCGGTGTAATTTTCTCTTTTTGCAGCATCTCGATGAAGTGGGTAGAATTCATAACGTATGAAGCCGCATCTGCCACATGCGGCTGCAGATGTTTACCTACGAAGGCTGCAAGTCGTTGGATAGGTGATCCTATGGAACTGACGATAGGCCTAAGCGGTGTTCCATCCTTATGGATTTTTGGAAGGCCGTATATCTTGGGACATTTAGACGACTTTTCTCTAGGTATAAGTTGATTTTGCACTTCAGTTTCGATGTTACTCTCCTTTATCTTCGACTTGGTGGTCTTCTCCAAATACGTTGTTGGATCTGTGGAGATACATTTGTAAGCACTGTCCTGCAATAAAGAAATCATTTTAGAGTCTACGAGATACCGTGTCGGGATTGCGATAGCAGCTACATAGGCAACACCAACCGGAGAATAAAGGCACGCAAGGAGGAACATCAGAATTATATTAAGAAGATGGAACACACTTCATTGCTAGTGCATCATATATGGGATAGGAAGACCACGCACACCAATCGCTACTTAAATGCTAATTCACACCATCACCCTGTTCAACTACAATCAGTCCTGACAACACTGGTTTGTAGATCAAGAAGGATAGCCGACAAGGAGAATACAAGACAAGAATTAGCAACCCTTGCTCGAGTATTCGAACAAAATGGTTATGGCAGAGCAGCGATTAGGAAAGCGTTCCGACCCCCGAAGACCAAAACGCAAGACGCAGAAGAGGAGAGACCTTGTGGCACGGCGTACCTGCCTTACATCCGAGGCACGACAGAGAAAGTCGGAAGAATCCTTAGAAAATATAACATCAGGACAACATTTTCCACGGATAGAATAATCCAGTCCATACTGAGGAATCCTAAAGAGTACATCCCTTTGGAAAACCAAGGAGACTACGAGATACCTTGTCGGGATTGCGATAGCAGCTACATAGGCCACACCAACCGGAGAATAAAGGCACGCAAGGAGGAACATCAGAATTATGTTAAGAAGATGGAACACACTTCATCGCTACTGCATCATATATGGGATACTTCGCACAAGATTGATTTCAACAACACCAAGAGCATTGCCAGCGTCGAACACAAAGACGCATGCATCATACGAGAAGCCATCGAAATCGTGAAACGTCCGAATTGTATGAACACCCGCGACGACACAAGCCGATTACCTGCATCGTGGTTACCAACGTTACTACAAGCAACGGCCGGCCATTCTCTACGAACACCAGCCATCCGTTGTAGCAGTACATCTCCCTCGATGCTAGTTGCCACAGTAATTGATAAACAACCTATTCAGTCAGCTGTACATCAAGTTGACAGTCCGTCGTGTTGTCGTGTAACTAGAAGCCAAACCAGGACTACAAGGACTTGAAAATGACGAATGTGATTTCGTCGAAACGTCGTCCAACCCCAAACGCCATTCAAGATGTTCTTCAACCAGTTGAAGAAATCTTCGAATTTATTAAGCGGTATGAAACCCTGAAATGTTTACCTTTAATACATATCAGCCGCGAAAACCTTCGTAATATTAATATATATATATGTATATATAGAATTTCAGATGCCTTAAATCACGGCACGAAAAGCTTCAATCGACTTACCCCAGATCAATTTGGGCCACGTGTAAAAATAGGTCAGCAAAAAGATTTAATTCACCAGAATTGGCGTAAGAAGGAATTTCTCAGTAAATCACCAAGGCTGTAAAAGCCGTCAACTTCAGCGACGGAAAATTCCACCACACATAAACTGTATACCGGCAAAACCACTGGACAATTCAAAGGGAGCTAAAACTGCAAAACTGTAGAGGAGCAATCCAAACGTAACACCTTGCTTAACAAAAAATATCGTCTAAAATAAATAACAGTTGATTGTTATAATAATTAATATTATTAAATCACTTCTAGTTTTACACACAAAGTACGTTAGCAGATTTTTATGGATGTTCAACGTTCCCAGCATCTTTATGTACGGAAGTAGCATATACATTTAAATATGTTTTACCGGTACTAACTGTACATAGCTGTAGTCAATAGAAACAGACATGATCACTTAAGAATAAACTGGTAAATAAATTCCATAAAAGTAAAAAGATTAGAATCTCCTTGTTGGTGGTGTCATTTCAAGGTAAGGGGTTAATTTATTATTAGTCGTTTTATCTTTTAACCAACACCGAACAGAATAGAACAGAAAAATTGTGGATAATTAGAACAATGTTAATGTAAATAACTAGTACAAGGTGGGCCACGGGAGCGGGAAGTTTTGAAAATGACGTATTTCAGAAAATAACTGTATTTTATTAAAACAAATTATAACAATAACAAGACAAGTGTAGGCCATTTTTATTTCTTAAAAATTATGCTTTCTAAATGGCATCTCCTTCTCTCTATACACTCTTGAAGCCGAATGTTGAAATTCTGCATAACAGACGCAACATATCCAATGGAATATTAGCAATATCTTCCCGAATTTTCATTTTTAGTTCCTGAATATCTCGTGGTCTATCAACGAAAATCTTACTTTTTAAATAGCCCCACAAAAAGTAGTCACATGCCGTAAGATCTGCCGATCTTGGGGGCCACTCAATATCTCCCTATTTGGAGATAACGCGACCTGGAAACAGACTTCGCACAGAATCTATTGATTCTCGTGCGATATGTGACGTAGCGCCATCTTGCTGGAACCAACTATTGTTCTGTGGAAACATGTTCAGTTGCTGTGTAAGGAACTGATTTATCATGTCAGTATAGCGTGCAGTATTGACTGTTACACCATGTTCATTATGATCCTCAAAAAATAGGGACCAACAATTCCAATTGAAGATATCGCGCATCATACTGTTACCTTCGGGCTGTGTAACGGCTGTTGATGAAGTTCTTGTGGATTTTCCAACGCCCAATAACGGCTGTTTTGTTTATTGGTATAGCCAGTTAAATGAAAATGTGCTTCATCAGACATCCATAAATTCTGGACGTCAATTTCATGTTGCAGCACCGTTTCAGCAAAACGTAGGCGAACAGAAAGATCTGTTGGTTTCAATGCTTGGGTAATCTAGATTTTGTATGGATGAAAATTGAGATCCTTATGTAAAATTCGACGTAAAGTAGTCCTAATTAAGCCCAAGGCCTGGCTTTGTTTTCGGCTTGAACGTTTTGGACTGCGCTCTACAGCTGCTCTAACGCGATCGATGTTATCAAGACTTCTGACACTTCTGTTTGGTTTCTTCAAATTCAAATTTACGAACCCACTCCTTTATGGCATGGGCAGATGGAACTCTCCCATGACGAGCAATATTGAAATGGATTCGAAATTGCCGCTGTGCTGCGACCACACAATTATAATTTTTGTAGTATGATTTAATCACAAAAGAACGTTGTTCGCCGGACCACTGTTCCATGATTACTAAATGGCATAAACTGACAAATGATGTGTCAAACAAATCCACAGCAACCTATGCATAGTAACGAAATAATAACATTTTCTAAACTTCCCGCTCCCGTGGCCCACCTTGTATTTCCCGTAATGTTGGGGTTATGTATACTTAGCTCAGAGAAAGAAGGTAGCTACATGTATATGTATATAGCATACTTTTTCGTTAAAGCTTAAAATAGTTAAGATAGTCTCAGTAATTAAGTTCAGTATCAGAAATAAATATATACTAATTAGCATTAATTAAAACGAGTACTAAATCTTACAAGCTACTAGTTTTTTACTATTGAGAACTAACTAACTTCAGACTTTAACGACACTTACAAATCTAAAATAGAGATCGAATACGAATGATACTGGAAATTTACTATATTGTTCATAACCACTAATAAGAGCTAACACAGTTGGTATCTGAACAATTTAAGTACAAATAAAATTTTCCTTGAGGATCCGACGTGTAATTTTCTCCAAATACGGCCACTTCATTATTTCGACATCGTCCTTTTCTAAATTCCTTGAAGGATCCACATTTCCTTGCTTTGATTGTGCTATTTATGGTTTTGAAGAAGTATTCGTAACTTTTATGGTGACTGCAAAATACTGAAATAACAATAAACGTAGAATAAAAATAATATTTTTTCTATAGCATATGTTAAAGTGTGCTTTTATCAACTCAAAACAAAAAGTCAAGTTTTACTTTAACAGCAAGGGTAGATAAAGTAGCACTTTAACATCAAGGATAGATAAAGTAATTTAATTTTCTAAGTTTTGTTTAAATTAAATATGACAGCTTCGTATTATCGTAGCAGCCCGATCTAGCTACTGACGTTTTGAAATGTGATTGACTGTCATTATTTTCTTTTGAAATTGATAAAAGTTCTTGCTATAGAAAAAAATATTGTATTATACACGACGATAAAGTTATTTCTATCCACTCTTGAATCATTAACGTCTCGACTTCGTCTCAACGTTAAACGATTCACTCGTGGATAAAATTTAACTTTATCGTCTTGTATAATAAATTACTATTTCTTTCTTATTTCAAATCTTAACTTTCCGCCTACAATATTTTTGATGAAAATAAATATCATGCAGGTTTATGCATCTACATCATAAAGCGACATCAGAGAGTTAGAAGAATTTTATTAATAAACAAAGCACATTTGTAAAGAATAAAAACCATAAAACAATAGTAATGTGTGATTGGAAAGCCAAAGTTGTTCAAGAAAAATGTAAATGCTTGATAGCAGAATACGGTATCGGCGAACATAAAAAAAGAGATGAATCGAATTTATTAAGGAAAATGTTCTATAGAGGGCTTAAAACGACGAGATATCATTTATACTGCAAACATGACAAAACGGAAAATTTGTAGGCCAGGACCCACTACTGACGGAATTTTTCAACATAATTTACAAATTCTCACGATGGTTCGGCACGACTTTTTTTAAGTTTGAAGTGTTGCAAACATCTTCAGCTTAGAGGGAATAACTCAGTGACGCCTAACAAATAATAATAATCATCTTTCACGCATCCACCGAACTGAATTTTATACGAAATTATATATGCCGCGTGCATCTTTTATTCTGTTATATAAGTCAATGTAATTTCCAAGTTTAACAAAGAATACTTAGTCTTTTCGTCTTCACGGAATTAAATACAGAAATAAAAATTAGAGCCAGTATTTAAGTCTTGTAATGGGGGGGGGGGGGGATATACACCACTATTACACGTAATTATATACGGGGAAAACTAACATGGGAAAAGGACGATATCTTAAGGAGAAGGAGAAGAAGATGTTAAAGAAAATGTAGTTTGATGAGCATTAATGTTCAGCGCTTGGTGTTACCTATTAATGATGGATTTAAAGACGAAACGTGATAATGTTTATTTGTTAGAGTTGTTGATTTAAATAAATTACTTACCAAACGAGTGATAAACTGTGGTGTTTAGTTGAGACATTGAAGGGTAAAGATTGCATCCTGGTTGGAGGGTGTAGTCATCGCTATTAGGATAAAAATCAATCGTACCAATTGGCTGTATTACTCCAACTAAGGCACTAGTATGTATTGCATCTACTACTTCAGCGTCACTCTTGTTTAAGCTTTCGAAAGGAAACTGGGAGGCGTCCAAACCGGTGATTCTTCGAATTTTCGAACCTGTAATTCTGTTAACTTCTCTACCAGCGAACCCTGCGACATTTCCTCCCATAGAATGGCCAACGATATGTATTGTGTTCAACGCTACCCCCTGATCTCGGCGTAGCTTTGCTATAAACTGGCCAACTGCGATTCCTTAGAATGTAATAAGATTACGTAAGTAATTACGGTGTTAGACATATTATGCTAGTTCAAAGAGTTAACCTGATGGTTGTATGTAGGTCATGCTAACCGCTAACGGAAAAAACATGACCCTATAGTTGTCCACTATTATTATGTTATATTCTCCTTTGCGAAGGTAGGCTTTTGATATGTTATGGTACATTGCAGTCGTCTGGAAGCTTTGTAGCCAACCTCCAATAATAAATATTGTGGTAAGATTAGGGTTAACCAAATTCAAGTTCGATTCGTTTAGTTTGATTGAATTTGGGAACTGTCTTGTAACAAGTAGAAAATCTATATCTTCCTCACTTAGTTTATGAAACTCATACGTAAGATTTCTACGTTTATCGTTTAGTACAGTAGCTAACTCGTTAAGTTCTGTTTTTTCGACGAATTCCTCTTGATGCATAGCGGAGGTAACTGAAAAATATCTTGACACAGTTATTAAAAATATAAAGCATGATTTATAGTAAAAGCTATGTCCAATGGATAAGCATTATATTATTGTAAAGTGAGAAGGTCTTTATCTCGATTAACTGATACGAAGAAGCTTTCTATCAGGGTAGACATTATGTTTTCACTTGACATTGTGAGAATCAGAATTGTTTCTTCATGAAATAAAAACATTATTGTGAAGTCTCTTATAACGCTTAAAGATAAACTATAATATTTAATTTTAAAAATGCAAACCTTGTAATCATAAACGAAATCAATGAATAGAAATGTAGCATGTGCATATTGAGGATTTTTGTAGTACACTGTTGACAAAAACCAAATTACTAGTTAAACAACAAGCCCCACTTATTGAACAGCTGAATTATGTCTAAAAGATACTTAGCACTCCGCATTCCTGGTAGGGTGTACTATATTATCAATGCAAGTGTCACGTATGGAATTTTAAGATATGGATTTTTAACTAAACGACTGGTTCTACACGCCCTTGTCTTACAAAAAATATTTTACGTAACAACTATTTAACATAAGAGGTCAAGCATTTGTTAAGAATTGCATGTAGGCTCCTACATATATGCTTTTATAGCTCAA
This sequence comes from Agriotes lineatus, assembly GCA_940337035.1. Classification (NCBI taxonomy): domain Eukaryota; kingdom Metazoa; phylum Arthropoda; class Insecta; order Coleoptera; family Elateridae; genus Agriotes; species Agriotes lineatus. The sequence continues at coordinate 125,070 of CALNHX010004362.1, forward strand.
TGTAAATTTGATGACAACGCTGAGCGTTATCAATGTATGATTGTGAACGGTCTGGCACAGTGATTCTCAACCTTTTGAAGCAGAGGGCCTTTACCTTAATATGAAAAAAAAACAGTGGATCCCGTGTAATGTGTATTAAATTTTAAATTATGAGATATAATCTAAAAGACGAAAAATCAGCTTCCGAGATTTCTTCAGATCTTCACGTCCCTAGATAACGAAAAACATGTTTTCTCAATATTGTCTCTCTGTCTCTCTGTTTGTCTGTTGCCGATATAATTTAAAAAACTATTTGTTGACGTAATACGATATTTTGCATGCGGATTATATGCCGTCCCTACCGTAAACAAATATAATCTTGTTTATTTTTGCGTTAACTGAGATATAGATAAAAGTAATAATTTGCACATAAATTAGGCTTTACACTTGACGGACCCAACAGATAAAAGGCTAATGTCGTTAAAGAAGTCAAAAAGTTTCAACAATAAGTTCGTTCTGTTAAATACAGCCACGCATCGCAAACACGGGAAAGGTCCTCGATGGGCCTGTAAATCAGGCGGCTGGATTTTAAATTCCGGTTCGCAGGCGCTGTAGTACGAATTCCATCGCCGCTAATGTTTTTTTATAAATTGATTCATTTCGCATTACCAATTGTTTCCTTTTATTATTTCAGTAAAATTATGAACGTGAAGGTATTTTTACCCCTATTTTCCTCTGATATTTAAAAGTCTTTAGTGTCACAACATCCATTTGCAAAGGAAGTTGTGAGTAAAGCCCTTTACAGATGTATGGTACTTGGGACTAGAAATGTTGAAGGACCACACGCTTTAAAAAAGTAAAATATTTATTTCGGTGTTACTGCGGATCTAAAGGGGTTTGGGGACCACATCACTGTGGTAAAGATATATGATACTAATGAATTGTAGCAATAGTCCAGTCAACGAAGACTACAAAAGGTCGAATAGGGGAAATAATTCGTGTAGTCTCAAATTTTTGTACAGTGGTAGAGGAAAGTGCCATGAACAACATACTAAAAATCCTGACCGGTGGGGGGTAAACGGGGGGGGGGGGGGTAAACGTTTAAAGATAAATTTTTCACGTTTTTCTTCAATAAATCGAAAACCGCGGGTTCTAGCGGAAAAGTGTTCATGTTTTTTTCTCTAGGAGAAATAGTTTGCGAGATGCAGGGGATGGAAGAGTCTTGGATTATTAAAAATAGGGTTTTAATAGTATAGAATGAATGTTTAATGTTAAATAAAGTGGCTTCAGATGGAATATTAAATGTCTGTACATAGAGATGCGTGAGGGAAGGTAGGTGGCAGGTTGGAATGAGGTCAAGCACCTTCTCCTTTGTGCGTCCCCTTTCCCATTATACCATATCTACTTCCACAACGGCAACACGTCCGGACGGCCCTGAAGATGAAGAAATGTCTGCATCAATGGAGGAAGCATTCAATTACATAGAAGGAAATGAAGACTGCCAGTTCTCCTTGGACTACTTGTTGGAACAAGTTGCAGGAACAATACCTCATATAAAGACAATCAAGGAGAGAATGAGAGGAAAATATGGAGACCACATTGTTTTTAACACAATTCGCACAAGAAAAACTGTTGTGTGCTTTCCTAGTGCAGATGAATAAATGTTGAATGATATGTGGTATTCTTCGAGGTGCAAAGGCGAACAAGCAGAACGGGAGAGAATCGTAAAAGCAGCTGCCGCAATAATCTTGGAAAATATTGAGTCAATGGCGTATTACAATTCCGTTTTTTCCACCTTGTGACAAATTGTGTAATGGAGCTGAGGAAATGGTACCTCGTATACTCCGTGTCTTCATGAGCTGCATTTCAGCAAAAAAAGGGCAAAACAGTAAATTGAAAAGAAGCGGACACCTATATTCAATGCCCTCATTGCTGCCATTAGTGGTGAAAGAAGTGCAGTACCTTTCCTGCCATTCATTAATTCACCACCAAGTGACTACAACACGGTGAACACGGCTTTACAATACGCTGCCAACGATGGCCAGCAGCAAGGTGCCGCACTTTGTTTTGTTACTTCGACCAACCCTTGTACATAAAGGCTGGAGAAATCCAGTCTGGGATAATTTCCGTGAGATTGGGAGGATTTCATACATTCATGTCCTTCATGGGTTGCATTGGTCACACAATGGCAGGGTCTGGGCTGAAAGAAGTGTTATGCCTAGTTTATGCTGCAAATTCAGTTAACAAGATCTTAACTGGGCATGCTTATAGCACAGCCGTTCGAGGACATTTTCTCGTTCAAGCTGTTTTTAGCTCGGATCAATCTGGAAGAAGCCAACGTCTCAGAAGAAGAAAAGAAGAAGATTATCAGCATTTTAAGCAATATGAAAGACCTTACTATACAAAAGATTGAGAGGATGCTTGATTGGAGTAAATTTTTAAAAATTTCAAGAATTAGCTGGATCGTGTCTACCTCTGCTTTGTGGGTGCAGTATTTTAACATGGTTTCATTGATGAAGAAGTTCATAGATTCTGAGATTATTTTGAATAAATAATGTAATTTTTTTGTTAATTTTAAGTTCGTTTTTCTACTCCTATACTTTAATTGATTTATTATATATTTCCTACCTGTACTTTAATGATATCCATTAAGATTCAAATTTTTCATTAAGATACAAGTTTATAACCAATATAAACGAGGCTGCGCGCGCTATTGCGCGGTCTATTCTATTCAATTTACCACCATTTTTAGGGCCTCCTCCCCTACCTCCCTTTACCGTCCACCTGCCCACCTGCCTTCGGGGCTCCGCCTCTCTCCAAGGGGGCTACGACCCTCTCCAAGGGAGCCCTCGGGGATCCGCCCCTCTCCAAGGGGGTTTACGGGGCTCCGTCCCTCTCCATGGAGGCCTCGGTGCTCCGCCTCTTTTCAAGGGGGCCCTCGGGGCTTCAGGGGTTTCGCCCCTCTCCAAGAGGCCCTCGGGGCTCCTCCCCTTTCCAAGGGGCCCTCGGGGATCCGCCCCTCTCCCAGGGGACCCTCGGAGCCTCAGCCCCTCTCCAAGGAGGCCCTCGGGGCTAGGCCTCTCTCCAAGGAGGCCCTCGGGGCTTCAGGGGTTTCGCCCCTCTCCAAGAGGCCCTCGGGGCTCCTCCCCTTTCCAAGGGGCCCTCGGGGATCCGCCCCTCTCCCAGGGGACCCTCGGAGCCTCCGCCCCTCTCCAAAGACGCCCTCGGGGCTCTGTCCCTCTCAAATAGGGCCCTCGGGGCTCCTCCCCTGTCCAAGGAGGCCCTCGGGGCTCCGCCTCTCTCCAAAGACGCCCTCGGGGCTCTGTCCCTCTCAAAGAGGGCCCTTGGGGCTCCGCCTCTCTCCAACGGTGCCCACGGGGCTCCGCCCCGGTTGCACGAAGCGACGGAAAAATGCATGCAAATAAACATTACTACTCCATCAACATCAACAATGGCATCCACCAATATTATCACAAAACAACCAGAAGCGCCGCAGTTGCATTTTAATAACTGTACCATCACAAATATAACTGTAAATCAAAAATAATTGTAAAATTTCCTTTTTTTTTTTGGTAAACCTTGATTTTGTGACATTTTTGTGTTTTGTTTATAATACAAGTTTTTCCATAATATTTTCTTAGTTATAACTCATAATTTCACTATAATTTTTAAAAAATTGAAAATAAAGTGCTTATTTTTCACTATTACGACTAGCCGTAGAAAAAAAAGTGTATGCAACTCTCATTTAATGGCTATTAAGACACGAGTATGAGAATTACGACACGAGCCGTAGGCGAGTGTCGTAATTCTCATACTCGTGTCTTAATAGCTATCATTAAATGCTCGTTGCATATTAATTTAATATCATTAAAACACTATTTTTAATAATCCACGATTTTTCCATCCCCTGTATTTCGCAAACTATTCTTCCTAGAGAAAAAAATAGTAGAACCGTTTATGTAGGAAATTTTTATGTAGTTTAATTTTGTACTGTTTTGCTAGAAGCCGCGGTTTTCGAGTTATTCCAGAACAACGTGAAAAAATTACCTTTAAACGCTTCCCCACCCCCCGCTCACTCCCCACCGGTCAGGATTTTTAGTATGTTGCACATGGCATT